>JAXQQM020092439.1:0-103586 GCA_034641835.2 Pinus albicaulis | reverse complement strand
ACATCTTGTGGGAACCTTCTAAAGGATAGGCATCCCTTCCACCTTTGTAGGGATCCTAACCTCATCCTTTTCCTCTATAAAAAAAGTTGTGTCTACTTGCAGAAGATAGCTGAACATGGAGAACTGAGTATACTATAGCTGAATTGTTGAAGAGATAGAACAAGAAGGAAATTCATTGAGAGAACTTAGTTCCATGCGCTCATCCCCTTCGAATCCCCTAACGAGCATATGAGACGTGCTTCGGCTGAACCCCACTGGAGGAGACTGTGACATCAAAGCTTTGGTTGTAACTCTTCCTTCTATCAATACATATACGTGACTATTGTTTGGTTCCCATTTTGCATTATGTCATTTGTTTAATGCAATATGCTTAGCCCTCTTTGACTGGCTAGTAGTTATGAATGAAGTTATTATGTCATATGATATTATTTTTTGTTGATCTATGTGCAGGTATTCGAGCACGATGGCAAAAGGATCATGACTTGTTGAGGCAGGAGCGAGAGGCCACCACCACTATAGCCATGAAGACAGAATTGGAATCTAGGTAGGTTGATCTACCGTGTGCTCTTCTCATTCAGTAATTAGGAACCTACACTCTAGCATGTCTCTTTGTTTCTAGAACCACCCTAGGGCTAGAGGGATCATATCTGTTCGCAGAGAGGATTTACCTGCTTAACAAATTGGCGACTCCACTGGAGATCAGTGTGAGTTTTTCATTTCATTTTGTTGGGTCAACCTTGGTTGTTGACTTTCTTATCTATCTTTTTATGGTTCTCTTGCTTGTTTTAAATCCCATTTTCAACTCCAGAGTGTCAAGATTGACCTCTGCTCATTGGTTTTCCCCTTTTCCCATATTTATCTGGATTGGAACACTTTTCTCTTGAACATTCGTGCCGATAGGTGTAGGTTTCTTTTGTTGCAGTTGCACCAGCCCCCACTTGGTGCAGATTACCACCTTACAGTTGTGCCAAATCCTGTAGTGTTTGGTTTGACTTCCTTGATGAGCCTTTTGGTTAATTGTGCTTGACTCTGGGTTGTTTTTTGTTGTAATTGAGATTTTGGGACTGTTTTGACTGTTGTAATGTTTTTTTTCTCAGTTGTTTGTTTATTTATTATCAGTGTAGTTTAAGGAATTAGGGTTTTTGAATGTATTTGTGCACTGAGCCTTCTATTTGGAAATCCAGTCTTTTTTTACTGTTGTGAGTCTCATTCCTGGGTTGATTGCGCTAAATTTTCTTGATCCTTTTGAGTGTTTTCTTTGGTTCGATGATCATTTCATTTTTCATTTGATTCTTCTCGTTGTTGCTCCAAGAATAGATTACATTACTTGTTTGGGTCTCTTTGAAAACTCTATTTTTGTTTGGGAGACTGCAACATTAGTTTGAGTGCTTTCTTGTATTTGTTTTGCGTTGATTGAGTCATTCAATTTCGGTTCCTGCATTTGCAATACTCAGGCTATTGTTCATTTTATTTTTCATGTAATTAGTGCATTGTGTGCTTAATTTCATTGGAAAATTCAAAAAAAAAATTGCATTCTTCCCTTTGCATCGAAAGTGAAAAGTTCTTTTGCATAACTAGCATTTGATAGTCTAGGAAAGAGTTTTCATTTTCGTTTGATTGCATTAGAAGCATTAGTGGATTTCTTCGCATATTATTATTGTTTGCTATTGTTTGAAAGAACTCTATCCTTCTCATAATTAGCATTCATTGAATGGAAGATGGTGTTCTTTTGCATATAGTTCGCATTTAGGAAATTTGAGATCCAAATTCGGTAGGGCCTTGAAATTGAGACATAATTCAAGATCAACTTTAAAATTGATTCAATCAACCTAAGGAAGTATTGAAACTTAATGCTCTCATTTAGAGGTCTAGGCTACTGACATGTTCTGGCATCATTAGACCTAGTAGTTGTCGTTCGCCACCTAGCTTTAGACAGCACTAACATGGAATTATGCTCCCCGTACCATCGAGTATATAAAGGGAGACCATCATAGGTTGCAATCCTTTATCTGTAGGAAGCCGAGTCTACCGCCCTGTGACCATGATACACCAATCAGAGCATTCAGGGAGACTATATGCATGTACATTAAGTCCTTGGTCATTTCTCTTTCATTCGATCACCAAGGTGTATATGGAAATTCACGGAAACTTGGTACACCCTTTTGCTTATATTTCTTGAGTAGTCATTTTGGTATTTTCGTGACTCCCTAAAAGTGAAAATATCCTCAAGATCTTGTCCTTTCATGCTCATTTAAACCTGAAAATGATAGAGTCACACTTTGCATGTTTCGCGACTCTTAAAATATGAAATGACAGAGTTTTGTTTCAATGTATTACAAAGTAACTGCCCACGAAATATTCCTGCTTAAAGTTATCTTCCTTAGTATTTTGTTTTAATGTTGTGTCCAATGGAAACGTTTTCAAAGTTTACCAACCAAGGAATCCCATTCAAAGGGAATCCTAGTCCTTTTCCTGCTTTTGGAAATGTTGGTGCTCCTTATATGGCAACATTGTCCCTTCCGAGGTTAACTGTTGGTTTGCCTGTGTGGTTATTCTCCACCTCTGTGGTCTCGAGTATCCTTCCTTCTATACAACCATCTCCTCCACCTGAGCAACGTCATGTTGATTCTAAGGTGGACCTCTCCCCTTCTTCGCCTATTTCTTCTTCCTCATCTTCTATTTCACCTGGTGAAAGTATGGATTCTAGTAACGAGGTGGCTAAGAAGAAGAAGAAGAAGATGAAAAAGAAGAAGTTAGATAAGTGAGTGGCTAATGTTGTGGCTGTTTCGCCTAAGAAACCTTCCCTTGATAAACCATCCAAACTTCCTCGGAAAGTCCAATTCCCTTGCATGTTGTGCAAAGGTGACCACCTTCTTCGAGACTTCCCTGGCATTCCCAAGGTATTCGAAGCATGGTCTGATGGTCGTCGGCCGTTGCCTTTGGCTTCTGGAAGTCATATTAGTGGTGCTTCTTCGACTAGCCATGATAAGACTCATAAGAAATAGGGTAAAATTACGAATCCCTGTAAGTTGTGTGAAGGGCATCATCCCATTCACCTTTTTCTGTACATGGATGAAGCCAAGAGAGTGTTGGAAAATCATACTGTTTCTGCACCTTGCCATCTGGCTAGTTACTAGAAGCTTTCTTTGAGTCCTCCGCTATTTAATTCAGCGATCAGTCAAGAGTCATCCTTGGTTGATCCCGCTCCCCAAAAAATTCAAATTCAGGAATCCATTCCCAACCAACCATTGGTCATGGAATCGGTTGATCTGATCCCTCCTATAGATCATCATGTATTTTCCATCGAGAGTGGATCTCATCCCTATCATGTTCTTCTTGTTTCTTCAAATTCCTCAAACTTGGAGAAAGATTCTCCCATCCCTATAGTTCAAGGAGTTGCTCCTCCTGCTCCTAGGATGGAGGTCCAGGAGGATGCTCCTCTTGCTCATCTCAAGAAGGAGGTGTAGGAGGTCCAGGAGGTAACACTAGTGGATGACCATCTCAATTCGATGGTACCCCCTCCAAGTAGTTTGGACACTTCTTTTGATTAGAGTCGAATTGCGGGATACCGGCTTCCTTCTTATGTGCCTTTTGGGATCACGGTATAGGCCTTCTATATGGTCGTACCTAGAAAAATTATAGATGAAGGCACATATATTAGTGTTTTGTATTCAACTACTCCAAAAATATTTTGGTTCTCCATCACTTATTCCTGTTATGCAGATTCTATTGGCATTTAACAAAGAAACCAGTCAACCATTACGGATCCTTCCAATGTTTCTAATCACTTTGGGAGGGAAAACCATCCATATAGATGTGATGGTTGTTCCAGGCCCCTTGGATTTCAATTTACTCTTGGGGCGTGACTATGCTTATGCCATGTTGTGAAATCAACTCCAAAAATAGAAGAAAAGAGATATCAATGCCTTAGAAATAAGCCACTTCGAGGGGGAAACCTCCAATACATTACATGAATGAAAAATTCTTGGATGATGCAAGTTAAAAAACCTCCTTTCTATATATAGGAGTCCATGGGGCCAATGTAATCCTAGTGGGGCCATAATGTAATCCTAGCCAACTTAACAATAATAATTTAAGGGCACAATAATAGCAATATGGTGGTTACAGGGGTACAATAATAACAATAAGGGGGTTACACTAACAACAATAAGGGAATATACTAGTAATATAGGGACCTAACATGCCCCTCTCCTTCAAAAAAGTGTTGTCCTCAAAGCTTGAGTAGCTCTGGGTGCTTCTGTATAAAATTCTCATCCTCCCATGTAGAATCTTCAGTGGGTAAGTTCTTCCACTTGATGAGATACTCTGAAATTGATCGATTCCGTAGTTATCGAGTTCTTGTTTCCGTAACCGCTTCAGGTTCCAATATGATTTTTCCTTCCTCATCAAGTTCTGGAAATATTGTTTGAACTGGAATATTTTCACCCATAACCTTCTTTAAGCATGAAACATGGAAAACTGGATGCACTCGCGAAGAAGCAGGAAGCTCCAATTTGTATGCCATAGTACCAATCTTTTGCAACACCTTGTAAGGACCATAGTACTTTGGCGATAATTTATTATCCTTCTTAGTTTGCTTGAGGGACATTTGTTTGTATGGTTGTAGCCGTAAAAATACCCAGTCTCCTACATCAAAACTTCTCTCGCTGCGATGTTGATCTGCCTGTTGTTTCATTCGATTTTGTGCCAAATTCAGGTTATCCTTTAAGAGTTGGAGAACTTCTTGTTGATGCTCGATGTGATCTTCCACTGCTTGAACCTTCAAATTTTATCTTAAAGATGATGTGATGGATGGTGGATGATATCCATAAAGTGCCATAAATGGGGTCATTTTTGCTGCAGTATGGAAGGAAGTGTTATACCACCATTCAGCAAGAGGTAACCACTCGACCCATTGTGTTTGTTTATCAGATACAAAACAACGAAGATATCCTTCCAAACATTTATTTACTATCTCAGTTTGACCATCAGATTGAGGATGATAAGATGAGCTATGAGCTAATTGAGTACCCAAACAAGAAAATAACTCCATCCAAAAAATTTGAGTAAAAATGGGATCTCTGTCGCTCACAATAACCCTTGGGCTTCCATGTAGCTTTTGAATTCTGTCCATAAATGTAGTAGCAACTGTACTTTCTTTAAATGGATGAGATAATGCACAAAAGTGTGTATACTTGGTAAGTCTATCAACTACCACCATGATGACACTCTTTCCTTCAGACTTAGGTAAACCTGTGATAAAATCCATTGAAATCTCCTCCCAACGTTGACTTGGAATGGACAAAGGTTGTAGAAGTCCTGGGGTCTTAATTGTTTCCACTTTATTCTGCTGGCAAACCAAACATTCCGCCACAAACTTTCGAATATCAGATTTAAGGCCATCCCAAAAAAATTCTTTCTTCACCCTGTGGTAAGTTTTTAAAAATCCTGAGTGTCCTCCTAAAGGAGAAGTGTGCAATTCCAGAAGAATCTTTTGTTATAGTTGGGAATTCTTACAAAGATATAAGCGATCTTTGTACCATAAGGAATCATTTTTCCAACTAAATGTATCAGATGTACTAGGATCTTGCTGCAACTTTTGAATGAGTATCCATACATATTTGTCCTTCTTCCATTCATCTCTTGCTTCAATTATCCAATCTAGTTGGATAATAGAAATGGCACAAAGCAATGCTTCCACCTCTTCATTCTTTCTTGAGAGTGCATCTGCAACAACATTAAGCTTTCCTTTTTTGTAGATTATTTCAAAGTCATAACCCAACATCTTTGTGACCCATTTTTGCTGCTCTTCTGAAGATAGTCTTTGTTCCAAAAAGTGTTTTAAGACTATCATGATCAGTTTTTACCTTGAAGTGTCTTCCCATTAGGTAAGTTCGCCATTTCTTTAGTGCATGCAGTATTGCTAACATTTCCTTCTCATAAATAGGTTTCTGTAAATACTTTCCTTTGATTGGACAACTTTCAAAAGCAATGGGTCTTCCTTCCTGCATTAAAACTGCACCAATTCCATTTCCTCAGGCATCACATTCCACAATAAAGGTTTTTGTGAAGTCTGGCGTAGCTAAGACCGGTGCTAGGCACATTGCCTCTTTAAGATGTTCAAAGGCCTTAGTTGCTTCAGGAGTCCATGAAAATGCATCTTTCTTCAATAATGTTGTTAGAGGTGCTGCTATTCTCCCATAATTCTTAAAAACTTGCGATAATACCCTGTTAACCCGAGAAATCCTCGCAACTGCTTTATGGTTGTGGGGAATTTCCATTCCTTAATGGCTTTAATTTTGTTAGGGTCTACTTTAACACCCTCGTGAGATACAATATGACCCAGATATTCCACCTCTTGTACTTCAAAGAAACATTTGGATGTTTTTGCATATAATTGTTTCTCCTCCAATAGTTTGAGCACCTTGTCAACATGTTGAACATGATCCTTCCAAGACCTGTTGTAGATTAGTATATCATCAAAAAATACTAGCACAAATTTTCTAAGGAAGGGTTTGAAAATGGAATGCATCAACCCTTGAAATGTAGAAGGTGCATTGGTAAGGCCAAAAGGCATGACCAAAAATTCATAATGACCCTCATGAGTTCGAAATGATGTTTTTGGAATATCTTCAGTCTTCATTCTAATTTGATGATATCCTAAACGAAGATCCAACTTGGTAAAATAAATTGCTCCATGTAATTCATCCAATAATTCATCAATCATGGGAATGGGAAATTTATCTTTAATGGTGAGCTTATTGAGCTCCCTATAATCCGGACACATGCACCATGATCCATCCTTCTTGTGTACCAATACTACAAGAGTAGAGAAAGAACTTTGACTAGGTTGAATTATACCCGCCTCTAACATTTCTATAATCATACATTCAATTTCACTCTTTTGGACATAAGGATATCTATAAGGCCTGATGTTTGGAGGAACACTTCCTGGAATCAAATGAATAGCATGATCATGATCACGAATAGGTGGGATTCCTTTTGGAGTTTCAAAAACCTTGGAATGATTGTCCAAGACTTTTTGGAGATCTACAGAAATAGATGATTTTGATGTTGGAACTTCTAGTGAGCATAATTGTGCAATTATCCCTTGTTGTTATCTCGTTAGAAGATTTTTCATGACATTAGAGATTATTATCTTTCCTAGATTCCCTGCAGTACCCCATAATTCGACTTCCTTTCCTTCTGAAAAAAAATTCAATAAAAGTTCTTGAAAATTAAAAGTTACTGTCCCCAAAGATTTTCCTAGTACACCATCCACACCTCCCATATGAATAGAAAGAAATGGACTATTAAATACATATTCGCCCATGGTTAGCTCGATATTATGGCATTTTCCAGAGAAATTTATAGGTCCTCCATTTGCAATCATCACTTTACATTTTGGTGCTGGGTATAGGAAACAATTCAATTCCTTGGCTACCTTACAATGAATAAAATTATGGGTACTACCTGAATCAATCAACACTATTACCTTTTTCTTCTTGATATGTAATTCTATCTTGAGAGTTTGAGGAGTGGTAATTCCTGCCAATGCATTGCACGATATGGTTAGACTCCTTTCTTCCTCTTCTAGGGCTGGTTCCTGGTGTATATCCTCTTCTTTTGAAGATTCTTGTTCATTTTATTCTTCCTCTTCACAATCTATGTAAATAATTTCTTCTCAGCACAGTTATGACCTTTAGTGTATTTGCTATCACAATTGTAGCAAAGCCCTTTTGCTCTTTTCTCTTCCAATTGTTGTGGTGTCAAACTTGTAGGTTGTGGAAATATAGGAGTAGCAACACTTCCATCTTTGTAGAAGTAAGTGGTAGGCTTCCTTGTTGCCATAATTTTACATTCAATTTTTCTTGCAAACCTGAATGACTTCTCCAATGAATCAGGTTCCAAAATGTGAACTTTATGTTGGATGTTATCCTTTAAAGTACCTATGAAGAGATCAATCCTCTGTTCCTCTGGAATATCAGTTACCCTTATATTCAATTTTTGGAAGTCCTCAATTTTTTCTCCATTGAACACTTTTGTTTGAGATTTATCAATTGGGTAAAGAAAGTGTTGCTCTTTGTATCCTCATAATGTGCTATCATTTCCTCTGTAAAAATTTACCAAGTGAATTTTTTTTACAGGATCAAAGCCATCGATACCATAAAAATGCATTTTTTTCTAAATGTAAAGTTGCAATGCATACCTTTTGTGTGTTTTGCACATTATTGAGATCAAAACACTACTCCATCTGTAGTATCCATGCTACGGGATCCTTTCCATAAAACTTCCTCATATCCATTTTTGGAATATGGTGGTTCTTCCATCCAACATTAGAGTTTATGAAATCACGATTAAAATTTATTTTCTTCTCATCATGAGTTTCCTCTACTATCTTTTCACCATTAGGAAACATTTCTTGTATCAACTTTGTCAAACCTTCCATGTATGCTTTTAAATCATTCTTCATGTTTTCCATCTTAGCTTCCATGTCATCCATCTTAGATTCCATGACAGCTTCCATGCCATCCATCTTAGCTTCCATGAAATTCTTCAAACCATCCATCTTAGATTCCATGTCTTTCTTTAAAACTTCCATGTCATTATTTGTTTCTCTTTGCGAGAGAGAAATTTGTTCCACTTGCTCTTGTAATTTTGATATGTCATGTTGCCATTTTCGTCTTCATGAGTCATAGTAGAGCCTTCTAAAGGCTTAATGGGTGTTGAACTCTTTTGAGGGGCCATTTTAGAATCCAATACTGATATCTATTCTACAATATACTCTTGGTATCAATTCAACTTGATTCTTCAAACAAGACTTCTGCAATTCGGAAAAAAATTACACACCTTTTACTCACTTTTGAGGAGCTCGATATAGAAATTGACTTATCTCTATACTTTCCAACCCTAAATATCTGAAACTCAGCCTTGTAGTATTCCTCATAGTCTTCCTTCAAATTCCACAGGTCTGACTTGATTTGGCTTCTTCAAGGCAAAGTTATGTCCAATCTCCCACAATGACCTAATTATGGATTGGTGGAGTAGAGCGAACTTCTACGACTTGGCCACGTGTCACTGTTTGCTCCTTTGGCTCTGAAAATTATAGAAATGAAGCTACAGTTTGTTTAGTTTCAGTGACATTTTACAAAATTCCAATCTGATGCTCAGAGAGAGAGTTGTGAATATTTTTCCACAATCACCTCTTTGAGATGAAATTCGGGAGCCTGAACAATACCTAACTTCCACAGATCATATCTCTGAAAATATTACGAACCAAGCTCTGAAATTTTGCGAAAATGTTCCTATGGATTTCCTCTTTGCACTCTACAGATTTTAGCTTCTTAAGCTTCATAGAAAAATAGTTATAGCGAAAATTCCGCGATGACCTTTTTAAGTGAAATTCAGGGGTGTGCAAAAAGCCCTAACTCCCATAGATAATATCTTTGAAAATATTACACCCCAAGATTTGAAATTTTGTGATGATGTTCCTCAGGATTTTGGCTTTGAACGCTAAAAATTTCAGCTTCTAAGCCTTCGTAGAAACAAAGTTATAGCGCAAATTCCACGATGACCTGTTTGGAGGGAGGAACCCTAGAATCCAACGCTCTGATACCAAATGTTGTGAAACCAGCTCCAAAAATAGAAGAAAAGAGATATCAACGACTTAGAAATAAGCCACTTCAAGGGGGAAACCTCCAATATGTTACATGAATGAACAATTGTTGGATGATACAAATTACAAAACCTCCTTTCTATATATAGGAGTCCATGGGGCCACAATGTAATCCTAACCGACTTAACAATAATAATTTAAGGGCACAATAATAACAATATGGAGGTTACAAGGGGTACAATAATAACAATAAGGGGGTTACACTAACAAAAATAATGGGCTATGCTAGTAATATAGAAACCTAACATGCCATGGGCGCACTTGTCTCCTCCCTCTTTCGTGTGATATGTTTTCCATAGAAAGGTCGATTCGTGACCATTGATTAGCTTTCATTCGTTGGTCCGGAGGTGGCAACTAGCCCACCATCGTCCTTTCCAGGTATTTATCCACCAGTTGTATCTTCCATGCCATGGGTTAATTATGTGTCCAATTGTTCGTTGCCCTCATCCAATGATGGTGCCATCAAGTACCATCTACTCGGGGTTTTCGATCGTGATTTACAGGATGTTGTTTTCCCATCAGATGTGAACCTCTTAGAAGCCGTGAATTGTTATTCGACATGATGATTTGTCCATGGAGCACAGTTATTTTTCTTGTTTCAAGCTCCTTAAAAAATGAAACAAGGTTGTTGAAGAAAATTTCATTTTCTTGTGTCAAGCTCCTTAAAAAATGAAACAAGCTCATCGGAGCACAGTTCATTTTCTTGTGTCAAGATCCTTAAAAAAGAAACAAGTTCTTCGGAGCAGAGTTCATTTTCTTGTGTGAAGCTCCTTAAAGAATGAAACAAGATCATCAGAGCATATTTCATTTTCTTGTGTCAATGTCCTTTAAAAATGAAACAAGTTGGTCAGAGCATAGTTCGTTTTCTTGTGTCAAGCTCCTTAAAAAATGAAACAAGTTATTTCAAGGATAGTTCGTCTTCTATTTCAACCTCATTAAAAAAATGAATTAGGTCATGAGGATAGTTCTTTTAATGTGTCAACCTCATTAGAACAATTAAAGGCGTTCCTATCCAAATCGAGTCTTTGATATGATCTCGTAAAATCCTAGTCAAGTCTTTCTCTTGATCTCATAACTTGAACCTTCACTACATCTGCCTTTCATATGGATTGAAGCTTGGGGGGAATGTACCTCGATTTCAGCCACCCTGCTGGGGGCATGCCCATTTTTCCTTGTTTTTCAAGAATAGTTTATCTTTGTTTCAATCTTGTGTAAAAATGAAACCAATTTTTAAGCATAGTTTGTTTCCATTTCAAGCTTGTGTAAAAATGAAACTAGTCCCAAACAGAGTTTCCAGATTTCAAGCTTGTGTAAAAATGAAACCATTCTTATTTTACCTTTGGTGATTTCCACTTTATCAGCCAATTTTTCCAGATGAGCCTCAGTTTTCTCATTTCATCGTTACCATCTACTCGACTGATCATATTCCCTCACTTAGCTATTTTACCCATTCCTAAGGAACCATTGCGATGAGTGGTCTTGTTAACCAACCTCTTGACCTTTACTTGTTCTGAACAATTCTTCCATCACTGGAACTAGTTTCTACTCATAATACCACTCATTCCTCTAGGAGGAGTCATCTTTCAGCTCTTTCCTGACTCTCTAAAATTGAAAATATTGTTGAGATTCTTATTGTTTTGAAATTGTTAAATAGATGCGAAATTATATCTACCCAGTATATGTTTACCCCTTTTTTAGGCTGGGATGGATTATTTATGAAAAAGGAATACTTTAGGCTATCACGACTATGAGGTTCTCTTGGATAATGTTTTCTACCTTTTCGGATCTGAGAGACTACTTACGAAAAGGGCCATGCTGGAGTTTTCTTTTCCGCCTTCTTTTCAAACTCTCTAAACATTAAAATATGCCGAGTAGGGATCCCAACCTCGTCCTCTCCCTCTGTAAATAAACCTATATCTCATTGATACACTATTTGAATAGCTGAATAGCTAAAGAGGGGTTGCTGAACATTTTTTTGGTGAGATAGAGCAGAGAAGGAGACCTTTTTTGAGAGAGATCTTAGGCTTCTATCCTCTCCTCGTCCCATTCACTGACGAACCCTCTAGATGCGCTTCAATTGAGCCTAGTGAAGGAGGTTGTGACGTCAAGGATCTGGTTGTAATCTCTTTCTTTCTATATTTATGTATACATGACTAATGTCTCATTCCCATATTGTGTTAATATGGTTTATTTTACGCAATATGTCTAATCTTCCTTGACTGATTAGCTAGTTATGAATGCAATTATTATCTTGTATGATGTTTTTGTCCTTCGATATTATTGCAGGCATCCAAGTACCATTGCTAAAGGACCGTGACCTATCAGGACAGTGATCAAGAGGCCAGCACTACTATGAATACGACAATCACGTTAGACTACAGGTAGGAAAATCTATCCCAACCTATTTCATTCATTAACTAGGAACCTACACATTAGCTTGTTTCCTTGTTGCTAGACCCACTCTAGGGCTAGGGGGATCATCTCTGTCCGCAGAGAGGATTTACGTACACAAAAACCTTGGTCACCAGCCCTTTTAGCAATGACCTACAAGAATATCACATTCTCACCGATGGTAACTATGGATGGTTGCAGAACCAAGTTTATGCATCCTTGAGGGACTTTGAGCCCTGAATTTCAATCAATTTTGTTTATTATATTTTAACTAACATAAACATATTGTGATTTATAAAACCATTATCTTACCTCGCCACATTCAATGAAACATATCATACAACATTATAAATTTACTTTTATAACACATAAATACTGTGTTGCAACTGATACTAAGAAAACAAATAAAGAACACATAGGAAAATAGAATATCTTCACAAAAATTGCTTCCTTATTTATTAAGATTTCTCCTTTCAGTACATCCAACTCCTCGACCTGTAGACACAACTACTGGTGGTTTGTGCTCTAATTTGCAGACTCTTCTAAGGTCTTTGTGCACTCAACTGCAGAGGATTCCCTTAACTAAAAAATACATATACAAAAATAGCCTTTAACCATGTATCATAGCATAATATATCATTCTAAGAAAGCATAAATATATTTATATAACATTACATCATTACAAAACCATGGTACACATACCATGGGCTCAATAAAACAAGAAAATATAACTCGATACAAAGCTACTCCATTTTGCGGTTTACATCGTGCTGAACTCCTCAAAATATGAGACTTAGCGACAAAGTAGGCCAAGTTGGATTGTGCCCAACATACCCCCAACACTCAAATGTGACTCATCCCAAGTCACTCAGGTGCTCTGGCCCTTGATATTTGTGGTGATAGTATTTTAGCTATTATTGAAATTCTCCAACACCGTTGTGACACTAGCACATTTTTGCCCAATTTATGACGGCCAATTTGTCGCTATTCCGATGCATAGGCATCACAAGAGCGACAGTTTGAGGCGGGGAAAAACATGGTTAGCGATTACATCATAATTCTGACACTTCAATAAAACATCGGAATTGGGAGACCTTTCCCAACATTTCCAGATGTACGTCGCTCTTACGACATTAACGGAATCGTCACTACTCCGATGATATATAAGCGTCGGTCTTCCGATGATCCACAACTATTGGTCTTTCGACATTAATAAACTATCGGTCTTCTAACGCCTTTCGAGTTTTCACGAAAACGTCAGAATTATGACGTTATTGCTTCTAAAATTTAAAGTGTTAGTCTTCTGACGTTAGTTAATTTTCCAAACCACCATCAGAAGTGCGACATTATGTATCCCGATGCTTTGGAGCATTGCTATTTTGATGCATGATTGAAAATATTTAAAAAAACTAATCGTCGCTATTCCAACGCTTGGAAGCATCCCTACTCCGATATTTTGTAGCGTCGCTCTTCCAACGCTTGTAAGCGTCTCTATTCTAATGAAATGGAAAAAACATTTTAAAAAATTAAATATTTAACATTGATTTCTTGCTACATAATTAGCGGTATTCTGGAGAAACTTTTGGAAAATATGGAAAAATTTTCCTTCATGAAAATAGAATTAGCCTATCTGGGTTTTATAATCTCTCCACAAGGACTGTAAATGGAACCAGAGAAAGTGAAATCTATTAAGGAATGGCCTACATCGAATAATATTCAGGGGGTAAGAAGTTTCATGGGTTGGCTAGTTTCTCTAGAATATTCGTTAGAAATTTAGCCATATGTGCACCAATAGTTGAGACCATAAAAAAGGAGCATCAAATATTTAAGTGAACTGTCACAACTGGAAGAGAAATGAAATTGTTGCAAGAAAATATAGTAAAACAACCAATTTGATCTATGCCTGATTTCATAAACATTTCCAAGTTAAGTGTAATGCAATTAGAATGACCATTGTTGTTCTTTTAAGTTAGGATGGTAAACCTATTGCTTATCTCAGTGAGGATTTGAATGAATCCAAACATAAATATTCTACCTATGAGAAGGAATTTTTTGCAGTGATACAATCTCTAAAAAAATGGAGGCATTATCTCATACCTAGAGAGTTTATCTTGTATACTCACAACCATGCCTACAAGTTTATAACCAGGAAAGATAACTTAAATTAAAAGCATGCAAAATGGGTTGATTTCATGCAAAGTTTTACTTTTGTTCTTAAATATATCAGTGAGAATTATAACAAGGTTGGATATTCTTTGAGTAGGAGCTGCTTGGTTTTGAAAAAAATCAAAGTGGGTACTTTGGGATTTGAACATCTTAAGGAAATGCACAAGGAGGATCTAGAATTTAGAGAAACTTATGAAGCGTGTGAGAATTCAGTGTTGAGGGATAGAACTCCTTGGATCAAGTATATGATTCAGGATGGACAATTGGGAATTAGGAAGACATGTAGACTCTTTCCAACATCTAAATTATCACAGATAAATCAATCGAAGTTATAGATAAATCCAAAGAAAACATATTTTCAACTTATATGAAGAAAACCATAAAATTGGTTCTATGTTCAGAAAGCGAGAAATTGATCTAACTATGTTGTTGCATTGAAATAAAAACCTATGTAAGAAATACGTATCAACAAAAAGGAGTAAGAATTTTATTGTATATATATTCAAAGAATTTCAATGCATAACTAGGATTCCTCTAATCCTTAAGCTCTGTTATTATGATTACAAAGAATTGAATGCTATATGATGCTATATTTATGATCTAAACTCATGTATGCAAATGATGAATGTATAAAGTTTTGAAGTGTATTTGTCATCAAATGAGGAAAGCCCTTGAAGCTCTTCAATAATATGGTTGGACATAATCATATTTATCAATAATATGTTGATCAAACAAATATCCACAGTATCATTATGATATCAGTGTAGCATCAATTCATCGTGATCTAATCATGAGAAAACACTTGATTTTATAACTTAAATGATAAACCCCTGTTTCCCAAATAGATTTATTCCCTAGAGTGATGAGTCTAGCTGACTTGGGCCCTATCACGACTAGGCCACAATGGCATCCAGCCTAACACGTGTTTTAAACCAAACCACACCTACACTGTCTATTGACACACAGGAACATGTATAGAATACAATACACAGGAACAGTTACTTGACCTTAAGTTGCCCTTTTTCTTTGCAGATCTATTGACATCAGAAAGGCGGTATTTGTGCATAATCCAATTAGTCATGTTTCCTTTAGGTGCTTTTCCGACATAGAAAACCAGAGCCTTATTGATTCCAACATACCTTTTGCTACCCTTAGCAGTGATGGTATGACCTTATCAAATATGGACATGTAGCCTTTTATTCATAAATACACTTTCCCTTATCGGATTTGAGTGATATTTAGGTAGATTTTGGTCCTGTCAAAAAAGAAAAATTTAATGCAATAATTATCTCCATCATGTGAGTTGTCCAAAGTGGAATTTGCAAGAATTTAATATTTTAACAAGATGTAAACATGTGTTGTTTTGACTCGAGGATAAATAATCTAGAAAAGAAGTAGGCCCAAGAATTTTGAACAAGAACAATTTTGTTTGATTGGTAAGCCTATGGTTGTACTTACTAATATGAATTTGAGTGAATCACCTATTGAAATTAAAGTATTACTAGATAGGTTTGCTAACATCATTGTTGATGAGTTTCCAAATCCCTTACCACCCATAAGAAGCATCAATCACCACATAGACCTAATTCCAGGAGAAAGTTTTCCAAATAAAGTAGCTTATATGATGACACCCAAGGAGAATGAGGAAATCAAAAGTTAGGTTCAAGAGTTGTTGGATAAGGGAATAATTAAAGAGAGTTTGATCCCTTATGTTGTATTTGAAATTTTGAGTCTAATAAGGATGGAGGATGGACAATGTGTACCGATTCCAGAGTAATAAACAATATAATAGTAAGATACAAATTTCCATTACCTCGTTTAGATGATATAATTCTTTTTTGAGTGGTGCAAATTATTTTTCAAAATCAGAACTGAAAAGTGGATATCACTAGATTATGATGAGAGAGGGAAATGAATGGAAATATTCCTTCAAAACTGATGATGGCTTATATGAATGGATTGTCATGTCTTTTGGTTTGAAAAATGCACCTAGTACATTCATTAGACTCATGAATAAACTCCTTAAAGATTTTATTGGAAATTTTGTTATTGTATATTTTGATGATATTATTGTTTTTAGTAAAACTAGGAAAGAAAATGTGAGGTTATTAAAATTGGTGCTAAAAAAATTATATCAGGAGAAAATTTTGGAAAATATGGAAAAATTTTCCTTCATGAAAATAGAATTAGCCTATATGGGTTTTATAATATCTCCATAAGGACTATAAATGGAACCAAAGAAGGTGAAAGCTATTAAGGATTGGCCTACACCAAATAATATTCATGAGGTAAGAAGTTTCATGGGTTGGCTAGCTTCTCTAGAATATTCGTTAAAAATTTATCCATATGTGCACCAATAGTTGAGACCATAAAAAAGGAGCATCAACTATTTAAGTGGACTGTCACAACTGGAAGAGAAATGGAATTGTTGCAAGAAAATATAGTAAAATAACCAATTTTATCTATGCTTGATTTCATAAACATTTCCAAGTTATGTGTAATGCAATCAAAATGACCATTGTTGTTCTTCTAAGTTAGGATGGTAAACCTGTTGCTTATCTCAGTGAGGATTTGAATGAATGCAAACATAAATATTCTACCTATGACAAGGAATTTTTTGCAGTGATACAATCTCTAAAAAAATGGAGGCATTATCCCCTACCTAGAGAGTTTATCTTGTATACTCACAACCATGCCTTCAAGTTTGTAATCAGGAAAGAGAACTTAAATCAAAAGCATGAAAAATGGGTTGTTTTCATGACAATTTTTAATTTTTTTCCTAAACATATCAGTGGGAATTCTAACAAGGTTGGAGATTCTTTGAGTAGGAGCTGCTTGGTTTTGCAAAAACTCCAAGTGGGTACTTTGGGATTTGAACATCTTAAGGAAATGTACAAGGAGGATCTAGAATTTAGAGAAACTTATGAAGCATGTGAGAATTCAGTGTTGAGGGATAGAACTGCTTGGATCAAGTATACGATTCAGGATGGACAATTGGGCATTAGGAAGACATGTAGCCTCTTTACAACATCTAAACTATCACAGAGAAATCAATCGAAGTTATAGATAAATCCAAAGAAAATGTTGAGTCAACTTATATGAAGAAAAGCATCAAATTGGTTCTATGTTCAGAAAGCGAGCAATTGATCTAACTATGTTATTGCATTGAAATCAAAACCTATGCAAGAAATACGTATCAGCAAAAAGGAGTAAGAGTTTTATTGTATATATATTCAAAGAATTTCAATGCATCACCAGGATTCCTCTAATTCTTAAGCTCTGTTATTATGATTACAAAGAATTGAATGCTATATGATGCAATATTTATGATCTAAACTTATGTATACAAATGATGAATGTATAAATTTTTGAAGTGTATTTGTCATCAAATGAGGAAAGCCCTTGAATCTCTTCAATAATATGGTTGGACATAATCATATTTATCAATAATATGTTGATCAAACGAATATCCACAGTCTCATTATGATATCAGTGTAGCATCAATTCATCGTGATCTAATCGTGAGAAAACCCTTGATTTTATAACTTAAATGATAAACCCCTGTTTCCCAAATAGATTTATTCCCTAGAGTGATGAGTCTAGCTAACTTGGGCCCTGTCACAACTAGGCCACAATGGAATCCAACCTAGCAGGTGTTTTAAACCAAAAAACACCTACACTGTCTATTAACACACAGGAATATGCACAAAAGACAATACACATGAACAGTTGCTTACCCTTAAGCTGCCCTTCTTCTTTGCAGATCTATTTACATTAGCAAGGCGGTATTCGTGCATAATCCAATTAGTCTTGTTTCTTTTAGGTGCTTTTCCGACATAGAAAACCAGAGCCTTCTTGATTCCAACATGCCTGTTGCTGCCCTTAGCAGTGAGGGGTTTATCTGCACCTGTGGCTTTCCAGTATCCTGAGCCAGCAGCCCTGTTGGGGCGAGAACCATTTGGATACTTCCTATCCCTGGGAGTGAAGAAATACCACTCCTTTTCTCCAAACAGTGCCTTTTCTGTAAGAATTGGAAACGTGTATCAGACTAGATCAAATACAATTTATAATAACTAAAAGAAAATAGGAATGAAAAACAAGCATTTCGCATTGCAGGAACATGACATGGGCATAAATATGAAAGAACACTATGAAAATATGATAGAAGAAAAACCTTGTCCATATGACAGTCCATACCCACAAATAAAAATGAGATGATTCATTTTGAGATTGAAGGTTGCCATATCAAGCAAAGAGACATATCCAAGTATTAGTCCTAAGACATGGAAGGACATTCATTTGCAGATTTGGGACATTAAATAATTTATTTTTGAGAGGTATAGAAAACTCACACACATTTATGTAATGCCCATCTTACACTGGCAAAACCCCAAATTTAACAGATTAGCCTTTACAGGCATTGTAACCTAAAAAAGGCATGTTCAGCAAGAACCAAACTCAACCAAAGTTTTATGTTTAAAAAGGAACAGCATCAAGATCACAGCTCAAATAACCTCAATGACAAACTCTAATCCCCATGGAAAGCAGTGAATTTACAGTGCAAAATCCTATTGCTCTGGAATTAGTAGTGGATTGAAATAGAAGGGTCCTAGCTTGAGCTGACTAGTCACATCCAAACCTCAATGGAACAGTAATCGGGAAAATTGAATAATCAATATACATTTAAACAGAAAGAACATCCATCGCTCCACTGTCCTATATATAAGTATCTAAGCTTGGACTAACAAGCTTCTACCCTCCACTTTTAGTCCCTTGATCTTTCTACCCACTTGGATCCCATTATGTAAGTGTATTTATAGAAAGTGAAACCCTGGCTTTAAACAAAATGGATTGAAGATTTGAATTGGTCATTCCAGATCTTCAAAGCTATGGAAAGAACAAGGATGCCTAATAAGCACTGGAAGGAAAGAACAAGGATGGAAGGACTGTCACTCTGTAGTGCTCCAGCTGGCTCCGAAATAGAAAGTAGAACAATATTTACCCAAAATAACACAAATTAATGAGATATCTGCAAAATAGCTGTAATATTCAATATTCACAAATATAGCCAAAATATCTTGATGCAGATGTTTTGTGCAAATACATAAGGTTAAAGGGAAGCACACTACTTCTAAGGGATGGGTTGCACACCTCGTGCCCCAGGAAGATAAATGGGGGCACACTGCCACCCAGATAGAAAGTGTTTGGCGGACTCCTACTCCAATGGGATGTCATTATCATTTTTTAAGTTTGAGGCTCTGTTGTTATTCAATTCTTTTTGTATCAATTTTTACTATAGAACTCTTCCTTGAAGAAAAATTGTATATTCCTTAAGTTTGATAGGTTTTTCACTAACAAATAGCTGCCAAATTTAATACATCAATGCATGATTTCTTCTAATTTATTATGATCTCCATCTAATGTGCATTTCTTATCATTTATTTTTGAATTTGAAGTGTTTATTTGAAACACAATGGGTTGCAGAGCCATTGAAGCAGCGGAACAACTCAAGGGACAAGTTCGTGACAATATATGGATGAAGGTGAGTGTGGGAGAACAATGACATTCTTATGTGTTGTGGATTATATTGCATAGGTGTACCACTCTTCTTTTGTGATGACAAGTCTTACATTCTTGGTACGGTTATCTTATTCTTATCAAATTTAAGATTCTAAATCTATATTGCCTCAAGCATAGGTCATGTCTGCATGATCAAGCTTTGCAGTTGCAAAATTATTTTTGAATACCCTAATATGTTGACAAATGCTCCTATTTTTTTTATCTCCGCAATAAACTATTCAACAACAACTTATTTGAAGCCTCCAGTATTTAAATAAGTTGACTGAAAGGGATATTTTCTCATTTGGCTTTTAGCTTTAGGATGTTCAGGCTTGTGAAGGAAAGTAGAGATTTGTAAAGTTGCAACAACATAAGTTTCAAGATCTACATGTGCCCCATCTCTGTTGTCATATATACAATCTTTTTCTTTTTCAATTTCTCTTCAATTGATTAGTATCTGTATCTTATATTTTCTAGCTTTTTTTTGTCAATAAATAGGGGTTTTCTAAGTGTCATTAAAATGTCAGCAAGTGGCCCTGCCTGAAATTTTGATTCATATGTTAATGTGGGATGCAACAAATGTTTTCTGTAGGGATCAATGATGTAACTCGCACATTGGAGAGACTTACCATTGCTAAAACCATTCAGAACAATATACCCGATATCAAGCATCCAGAACTTGTGCCAGAAACTTTTGGTCACTTCACTACTTCAGAGGATGAAAATGTTGGACCTAATAAACAATCCTTTATTAGTTTGAAGAAAATTGGAAAACAACT
The DNA here is from genome assembly GCA_034641835.2 of Pinus albicaulis. Lineage (NCBI taxonomy): Eukaryota > Viridiplantae > Streptophyta > Pinopsida > Pinales > Pinaceae > Pinus > Pinus albicaulis. The sequence goes on along the minus strand of JAXQQM020092439.1, from coordinate 83,015 downwards.
CATCCATATTCAAGTAAGTACTTTCTTCCGATATTATATTAATATTTTTATTGGATGATAGGTGATGTCATGATGAGTAAATATTTAATCTATACATTTTTCCACAAGATACTTTACCATGCTAAGTTGATTGGATCATTTCTTGGAATAGTGGCAGGTTATTATATTTCAATATTTATCATGTGGCTCTTAGTTAAAAGAAATTACAATGGGTGGTTGTCGTCAATTACAATTTGTTACTTGACCTTTTGATATCCTTCCTAAAGACAAATACTTGTAAATTCTGCTACAATTAGAGTTTTGTCATCTCTTCTTTCATGAATCTTTCTGTGTATTAAACTGTTGCTTCTAAAAATTGTTTTTTGGCTACATTTTTTATCTTCTTTTGTCTTGATAATTTATTCACTGTTGCTTTTAGTACTCACACATGCATTGTCTCAATTACTTTTAGTCATAAATTTGTGGAAAAATCCGCCACTCGTGATGTCACCAATATTAATTGTTGTGGTATGATGCTTGGCCAACCTTACCAATATGATTGAAAGGCCTAATATGATGCATTAAACAACACTTACCTATTGCATAAAGATAGCATCAAGTACAGGTTGATCCTAAAGCTTAAAAGCATTATTTCACTTTTATCCAACAACATCATTATGTTCTATGATTGCAATCCAAGGTTTGGTCAAAAAATTTAAAGGATTCCTATAAACCTCCTTCATCATTTGTTTTGTATCACCCTCAGTTTCCCCCACACACTATCTTAGATGAAATTCTACAAACTTGTTTCTCGCCTATTACAGAGTTCTCTCCTTACTTGAAAGTTTAAATTTGGTGGCCTCTTCTCATTGGTTCACAAGTTACAACCCAGTTCAACTTTAGCCCTTGTATATATTCATAAATATAAAATAGTTGTAAACGGAAGAATTGCGAAGGAAGTCCCTATCAGCCTTTTAGTCTTATAACCTATAGGAATGACCTCTAATAGGGCCTATGAACCACAACCCATTCTGATTTTACTTTTTGTATGGTAAAGAATTTGTGTAGGCCCTTTATGGAATACAATTCCAGTTGATTAGCTTGAGATCATCTCTCCTTCCTTGGTTACTCTGCCAAGCCCAATTTTAATTACAAAAATTCATAGATTGAGTTTTGAAACTCCAACCATTGGATAAGGTGGTAGACAGTACATTCATATTCGATGATACAATGTTTCCAGGACCAAAAATTAGCCTTATAAATAATTTAGTTTATCCTAAAGGTATATTTTTCCCAAGAACAAAATAGATTGTAAATATGGTTGTAGAGGGCTTGGTTAGTTTATATGATCAATTTTACTGTATGCTTCAGTACCAAGGCCCAAGAGGCAGAGTAGGAGGCTTCCATAGCCCCAATTTCATTTAAATTTGAAGACTAGGCAAGGTCTCGAATTTTTGCGCAACAGAAAAGCATCTCTAACCATTCCATTCTACTCACCATGGACTATCATGGCTAGGAGGAGAATTCCAAGTCTAAACCTTATTCCTTTGGGAAAAGTAGGTCCATGTTATTTCTTCTCATTTTCATTTACAAATATAAATGCGCTATTGTCCTATAGCAAGGTCATTAGAGGTACTTACAAGCCACAATAAGGCCACAACTGTCTCCAACAAGAACACATAAAGAAGAAGGCTTACAGGTGGGAGGAAGGGTGGATCAAGGATAGGTGCCCTAACCAGTGCCAAGTTCTTCAAAGAATACAAATCAAATTTTAAGGAATTGGAAGAGAATTTTGTGGAGAACAGATGTAGGATTGGGTTTGAGTCTTGTGATAGCATTATGTGCTTGATGGTGTGAGGGTCACCTTTGTCTAAAATACCAAAAAGGGAGGTTGATACAACAATAGTTAGAGGGATTGTTTGGAGGGTCGTTAGGCATAGTGTAGGAGTGTTTCTTAGCAAGTAGCTCCTGGAATTGAATGTGCAGTAGCATAGGGGGTGTCTCCATAAGTAAGGGAAACGTTCATATTGCTGGTTGGTCCATAAGTGCGGTAGGGATAGTTGAGGAGCAACCTCACCCTAGGGTAGTGTTTTCTTCCTTTAAGTGGACAAAAAATAAAGCAGCCTGTGGGAGAAGTTGATACAATGATGAAGCAATGGGATAAGGGATAGAAGAGTGCCCTAACTGGTCTTCTAGAAGCACATAATTCAAGGGCAAGAGGGAAACAATAGAGAGTTGCAAATTACCTCTTAGAAGATGGCTTGAAGGGTGTCCTAGGAGATGAATCCAGGGAAATGGGAAAATCCCCATCTTTGCAAAAGGGATTTCCCGTCCTGAAGAAAAAAAATTATAATAGAAAAATCATGAAAAGAAAAGGCTCAAATCTCTCTTCTAGACTGGTGACATGGCATAAGGCCACATGGACCACTGTGATTGGTTGACATAACACATTAGAAGCATGATGTTAGCATCTAAAATATCTAGGACATGTGGCACTCCATGATAAAGACACATGGTGTGTGGATTCGAGTTTTTCAGGTGGTCAAGTGGGCTGAAAATAGGTGACATGTGGCACCCCTAAGAGATTGACATGTGCCAATTGGTACAAGTGGTAGAAAATTGGCATGCTCAAACAACGAGGTGATGCAGGAATGACAGGAGGGAGAAAATATCAGAAAAGCCCCAAATCTGGAGAACTAAAGCTCATCACCAACCTGAGATTGACAACTTTACATGATGTAACCTATGAAATCGTAAATGGAGAAATCAAGTAACAATAAATTCAGATTCATCCTGGGAGTGGTAAATGGAGAAATCATAGTGAACAACAGGAAACATGCAAAGTTGCTTACAATCAAATAGATGAAAAAACACATACAAAAAACCTAGATAATAATCATGAACAAGATTAATATTGAATTATGAACTGTAAAGGAACTTACAAAATGTGACATTACGAACTTGGTCAAGCGCACAAGAAAAAATATCCTGGACATGACCCTGGTTGACAAGTTTTATTGCTCATGATGCAAGAGGATTTGTACCTGCACTGCCAAGTCAATCAAAATCCATCATTATCTATACAATAAATACAAGTAATTGATGTAGTATTTTTACTCTAAGATGCATTCTTATGATAATGTTAGAACATATGTTGAAAATGTCAAAACATACCTGAATAAGCTCCTCTTCGTTTCAAGAACAATTTATTGGAGTCGCATGAACTTGGAACAAGCCTCCCACGATCTGAAAGAGTAGCAACTAAGTCAAAAGTGACTTTTTTTTTGCTACGCTGGATCAAGGGAGGTTTGCTTCAAGATTAAATCACTCCAATAAATTATTCTCTACTAAACAGGGCCAACCACGTGAAGGTGGAAGCTCTTATGGCCCCTCCCCCTCCCCCTCACATCACTCTCAATTCCCCAATACCCAATCTATATTTCATTTTTTACTTTCATGAGCATAAAAAAATATATTCAATAACTAACAAAAAAACAATGCAACAAAATGTACGCAAGGAAACATTGAAATTAGTGCTTGACATAAAAATAGTATGATAAATGAGTTTTTTATATAACGCAAAAAACGTTCCAAGTACGGTAACGTTTGTCTTATAATAATACGATATTTTACATTATCAAATTTTCTTTTTCTTCTTCCTATTTCTAAAGCTCCTAATTACATCATCAATATCATCATGCTCTACTCATGTTTCGTGCCTTTCCCGCACTACTGACCTAGTTGCGTAGTCACGATGACTGGTCTCATCCAGTGACGGGGCATCACCTACAAAAACAGATAATGTTAAATTTTAATTGTCATTTTTTAAATATCATTGAACTATTCCGGTAATATTAATATAAAAAAATTGCAATGATATTATTTACCTGGTGCACCAGTTGTCGCCGTTGGGACCGTTGCCCTGTCTTCCTCTCTGGTGGTAAGATCCTCAAGGGAAACATTCTCTGTCATTTAAACAAAAAATGTTATAAGGACAACCATCAAGGTATAATTAGAAAAAATTATAAGTGGAAATTAATTACCGTCACGGCCCTCACTGATAGTAGCATTGTCGGCCTGGTCCCCACTACAATGATCAAGTTGCACATGAGCAACATCTACATCTGGCTCTACAACTAGGTTATTTGGCTCGTCAGTAGTGCTGCTCCCCTGATTTAAAAAAAGTTGTTAGACATTAAATTTATTGACAAAAACAAACATATTGAAAGGTTAACATTTTATCTTATCAGGCATTCTAGATCTTGGGACCTGTCCCAAGATTTTGCGGTGTTCAACTACGGCTTGATAGCCGGAATGGAAAGCAATTTTTTTATCTTCCTCTTTAGTTTCTATCCCAAAGTCATCACCCTACATTACATATGATTGTGTATTTTTAATGTTATTTGATGGGATTACAAAAACGTTGGAAGGCGATACAATTAATTATAAGATGTTTAGCTACTTACAATTCTTGTGGCTAATTTCAAGTAGCCGCCTTAGCCTAGCTTGTGATGGCCCTCTTTTTCAATCCTAGCTTTGGTTGCCTTCGAGGTGTCAGGCAACCTATCATCAAAATATTGAAGTCAGATATGACGTAGCGCATTTTTATTTTAGATATAGAGAAAATTAAAGTTGTAATTTACCTTGCAGGTCCAGTTAGAATTTTTCCTTCTTTCTTTGCCCTTTTCTCTTTTCCGTCATGGATGAGTGCTCTCCACTCACTCTCTAGAACTGTGAGAGGACGCTCATATCTATGGTTAGATTGCAAGTGCGTCCTATAGGTGTCCCTGGTATATTTCAAATATTTTCCAACTACCCGAGCCACCGTTGTTCTGTCAAATGTGCCCACCCCAAAAAGGCCTTCTAGATAATCTAGAAGTTCTTTTTTCAAGTTGGAATTCTGGGAATTCCACCTTATGCGTATGGTTGGGCCAAAAATATACAACACCTTGCTCTACAAAACTAGTAGAACTCATTGTTTCCTACATAGAAAAAATATATTATCATTAATTTAAAAATAAAAATCATGATAAAATATATTTTACATAGAGTACATGAAATAGTTAAAATATTAAAACTTACCTGGGAGTTGTACATGTTTTATAGGGACACCTTCATCGTTCAACAAAAATGTGCCATCAATGGTGCCCGTGGATCTGACACATGTAGCTCCAGGAAATGCAATAATATAGTTGGCCATATCAGCCTCAACACTGCCAACACGTTCAGCGGTTGACTGGGTGTCTTCTTGGGCAGGGTGCGTTTCTTGGCTGACACCTAAAGGCGTAGAAAGTGTACAAGAGGGTTGCTCGGAAATCTCTTGCCCTTGTGTCCCACTACCACCAACACCGGGTGCAGCAGCTGTCATATAACGCTACATACAAAATAATTTTTTGTTAGTTTAGTTAATGTAAAAATAAAAAATCAAACTCTCACAATTCATCTAATGCAGAACAAAAAAAATATCCTTTTGATTTTTTATTATTACCTGATATGTTTGTAGATGGGTCATAAGTTGATTTATCCTCGCTTCTATTTCAGGTGTTTGAGGTGTTTCTACCAAACGCTCAAATTCCAACTTTGATTTTCGCGCCCTTTTTGCAGCAAGAGCAATGGACATGGGGATGAAGAAAGCTCTTCTTCATATAGGGAATCATCAAGCATACCATGGCCAGGTGTCTACATATTTGAACGAAATTAATATTATTTCAATTATGTAAATAACTAAAATACCTGAAGATAGAACAATTCTGGCACTTTACATGTTCTTCCGGTGGCCCCTTTCCACGATCATCTTGTCTCAGGGTTGTTCCTGTACTGCCCTGATCAGTCTGTCACATTGCAATAAAATTATAAATATGAAAACTTGAAAACAATATCTAACTTGAAAACACAAAATTGAAACTGAAATAATTTCTAATAAGACACCGGAAGACAGAGTTAGAGTTTCAAATATGCCTTGCATTGAATTCAGTCCTAGAAACATGTCATTGCACATTAAGGCACCCAAACAAAAGATGAATTAACGATGAGACTAAACTAGGTTATTTGTAGTGAAATTTTAAAATCTCAAAAGTATATTAATTATCGAAACAAATTAGCTTCATAACTTCAGTATTATTGAGTCTGTTGTGTATAAATCACAAAAAAATTGAAACAAAACACTAGAAAAGCAACAACATAATCACATTCTGTTATAGCAGTGATCTGACCTCTAAAGTAGACTTTCTACCAGTTTCATCGGTACCATACAAACAGTGGAAAATGAACACAGGATACAACCATAGATGTGTAGTTATTTTTCTGTATTAAACCTGGCTACCAAGGACAAACGTGTACACATTCATGTTTTCAACCTTTCAGTTTATTCTTTGAGTCTGCCTGGTTTGGTTTTCAGCTAAATTCGTTTACAACATCTTACTGTCAAATGGATATCATGTATCTTCCCAGCCTAATCTACAGGAATAGGGCAAGCACTGGTTGGATGATAATGTTGTATTTAAATGGAATTTCTCAGATTGTTTTGAAATCTATTGCTGAAGCCTTTACCAAAGTCATTAGCTCCTTAATAGATGCTATATTTAGAGGGGACAATGCTGGTGTTTCCCAATTCCCACTGAATGTACTTAATTTGAAATCTATAACAGGGGTGCATTTTATGTCTAATTGGGTGTGGAAATAAATATACCTATAGCCGACGTTTCATTTTTTTTTACACATTTTTAATCAAGAATACAAAGCTCCAACATGTCGTGTATGGCTTTCAAACAGATAATGTATCAAGAAGTATGATGCTTGAATATTTATCAATATATTTTCCACTGCAATCCTTGAATCAACACTTGTCACAAGCTTGGAATTTGTGGTTGTTGAGGGAGAGTTTGGTGATGCCTCAAATTGAAATACTTCAATACATATTTCTGAGCTCAAAATAGGTCCTGCAAGCCCTACTTGAAAACATTGTTGAAGTGATCTATCCACTCCCGATTGAAAGTTGTGTATGATGATTCTTATGGCTTGCAGGAGTAACATCAAGCTTGGTAAAAGATCTAAAAAAGAAGACAATCATTATCATATAATTCCTAGCCGTAGTTTTACTTTTGCCTTTTTCTAAATAGGGAGCCAGATTTGTTATGAGTTTTGATGAATTATTCTTATTTGAGCACCATTGAAATTTGATTAAATAATTTATTATGTTTTGCCAGAAATTTGGAATTGATGAGGGACTGCAAGATCTTCTTAGTTGGGCAGGGGAGCTCTTTATCATACATCATGTAAATAACACATCTAAATTTGCAACACCACCACTTCAGGGCAAGAGGAAACACTTTCACGTTCAAGGCCAAAATTCAAGGAGAAGAGGATCCTCGGAAGAAATTTCAAATGCTACGGATGAAGGTTCACTCTTATTTATACTAATGTTATGATTCCTGAGAGTTGAGATGTACCTATTTTGCAACCCTTGAAGAGATTCAATCTCTTGTCATCAACCTTTCAGTCAATTGTTTGTTGTAACTATCTTTTTTTGTTTCCTATTTGCATAGGTACTAATGGAAAAACAGATACCAGTGAAGCAGGAAGGATTGCTCTGGTTACCAGGATAGCTGCAACCATTCTGAAGTCAATTGCAGATAGCAATGTTTTAAGTCTGGTGAAACAGGTCCCAGTAAATACAAGATGTTTAGAATTTGCATCTACATTTATTCAGTATCTGAAACAACAAATTGAGAAATGGTCTAATGCTCAGAAGTTCATGGGAAATGAATGGAAATATGTTTTTATCTGTATGAAGAGCTCCAGTACGTATGCTGCAAAATTGTTGTACCTATTTCTAAAGAGCTCAAGTGAGTTAGCTACCGAAGCCTCTATTGTGGCAAACAATCTTCTTGATCTTGTCACTTTGAGTGAATCTGTTGTTGGATCTAAGTGTGCGGTGTCTGTTCTAGCTGCGTTAAAGCCATGGATGCCAGATCTTCTTAACGTTGTATCCTCTTCTGCAAATTCTCTTTGCAGTGATGAGAGTTTGGAAACTGTAAAGTCAAAGCAGGGATTTGATGAATTGTCTGAAGATGGAAAGCAATTTTCTTCTTCCTAGATTGTGTCACTTGCCAATGTAGAATGTAGCTTTGTAAATGCCACAAACTTTCGAAAAATCCATCCACCAGAAGGCCATGCCATGGGAGGGGCCTCTAACAACAATGATGATTCACAAACTAAAGACAAGCTCTATCATGCTACTCTTGACTTTGTGGAAACAATCATCAAGTTGTTACAAAAAGGGGATGCTAGAATTCTGCATGCTATTGTAAAAATCATTTTATCACTGGCAGCATTGTTTCTGAAACAAAAAGCTTATGGTGAGGTTTTTGGATTACTTCATTTCACATGTGTAAAATTTCTAGGGATTGGCAATGTCTAAGAAAAGGGCCATGATAGTCTTCTAAATGAATGCTTATTGGAATATTTTGAAGAGGAAAATATTCAAATAGAAAAGGAAATAGAGTCTTTGGGGGATCCCTTAATTGAGGTATTTTGTAAACCCTTGATCAAGGGTTTACAAGTCAAGAAAATTTTCTATTTTTGGAAGTTTTAATCAAGCTTCAATTTCCAAGTGGTGAAATACCTTCATCTCTTCCATGGAAGGTCACAAACTTAGTATCTAGAGATTTACCATCAATTCCTCTATCCAATGATATATAATTCATTCAAAAATTCAAACCAGAGTTGGTAGTTTGACATAGCTGACCTCAAAGTCGGGTCAAGTTAATACATATTTTGTCTGACCCACAGACTAATGTTAACTAGACACTCTCCACTAGAATGCCAAATTTGTCCATTTCAGCTCTTTTTTCTTGTTTTTGTGGACAAAATTTTGCAAGGGGAGACCAACTCCAACAAGAAGCTAGGGCACAACTACAACATATCTCTGCTATTTTTAGGGTAAATAATTTTCAACAGCAACATAAATAGCATCTAGGGTACATTTTTTGATTATTTTCTAAACTAATTTGAGGAGCTAGCACACAAATTTTCACTTATCGGCCTGATTTTCACTAGCTAGTTATTAAGGCATAACTTTATGAGTTGATTTTCAAAGTAGGAAGTTTCATCTTGTCACTACTGTGGCAGCTAGAGAACACTTTCAAGCCTAATTTTTCACCAGCAGGGACATCTCTACACTTTAAGATTATATTCAGAGTTGGTTTCTTCACAACTAGGCCAAAAAGGGAACATATCAAAGCTCATATTGACAACTAAGATTTCATTTCTAGGGAAGCATTTTTGTTAAGTTTATGAGATCATTTTTTTATTTGAAATAAATAATTTTCATATATAATATTCTAAGCAGGAGAAGGGCCTTCAATTGGTCCTCAATCCTGATATATTTCAAAAATATTAACAGGTCCTCCATCATTTTTAGATTTAAAATTTTTTATATGGCTTGTACGATTTATAATTATGATTTTTTCATTTTTTCTTAATAACATGTTCCATGGCATATTTTATGCATCATGTACTTCATAATAAAATTACAGACATCCAAACAAATTAATATATACATTGTAAAGTTTCATATCAAAGTTGAACATAAACTACATATATATTTCTGGAAGTTTTGTAAATTTTATATTTTGTACTTTACTAGGCTTTTCTGGGTTGACTCATGAGTCTTTTCCAAGTCCCAAACCCACTTTGACCCTTCAGCCAAAATAGATCTGTAAACTTTTCTTTAGACCTTAGTACAAGGAATCAAGATAATATATGTGAAGATTGAAATTAAGATTTGATCTGTAATTCAGTGAGAAAGTCAGAATTCTTAAAAGTATGAAATCATTCAAAGGTGCATGTATATGTTCATGCAATCCTGTTAATATGATTCAGCTGGAGTGATTAAGAGGATAATTTGTTATATCCTCCCCATCTTGGTTCAAACCTCACTTGGAAAATGTTTGCCCAACATGGACTTCATAGGTTTAGCAAGGCACCAGTAATCTCAATATTTCTTAAGTGCCTAGAAATGGTACAAGATGTTCAAAAAAAAATTTCAAGTCCAGTGGGCTAGCACAAGTGGATTTTTTCCTCGAGCTAAATGGAGGAGGTATTGAAATCGATACTATGCGTTGGCTTCCTATGTTGTGTGTCTCACTCAACCCTACACTAGCATGTTCACATTGTGTACCACTCATGGAATACAAGTGCCAGAGTTTTTCCTTGGGAAAACACAAAAAAGGAAACATATGCCATGCAGTCCTAAAATTACTCAGAAAAATAAAGCATAATTAGAAATTACAGATCAAACACAAATATTTACGCAATATCAAGATATGGTTTTTAACTAGAAAAATCCTTGTCAATAAATGAGGAATTTGAGGTTGTAACATGCACTGCTCATTATGTCCTTTAGGTTGTGGTCTGGTCTAGTAGTTGAGACAGTGCAACACCATGATAATGACCCAAGTTCAAACCGCAGTCGGCATAGATCCCTGATCATGTCCGTGAGTGAATCTCCCAAGTTAAACGGTGATTTGCCACCATAATGCAGAGTTGGGGTTTGTGGTCCCGACAGATAAAAAAAAAAGGTTTACCCTTAACAAAAGAAACATACAATGCCCATTATTTTTTCCAAAGGCGATTTAAGCTCAGAGTGAGTGAGAAATGAATGTTTTGATAAAGACACAAGACCGCATGATGGTTCTGTGTTGTATTGCACCGTTTCTCATACAAGGAGTATATGACATATTGTATTCTTGTCCAAACCGGTCTTTACTGTTGTCTGACATGAATTTTGAGGATGGTTGTAATTTACAAACAGAATAAAATGCACCTATCTATAAAGAATTTGCAATCAGAGAAAACATTGGGGAAATTATAGCTAAAGGATTGGTGTATGCTTACCATTTTGGTGGTCGAACCAACGGGTCCCCTGCTAAACCCCCGAACCTGCTAAACCCTCGAACCAACGAATAGCTGACCGGTTGAACGAACCATCGAACTCTCAGCACCGTTGCAGAGATAATGAAATCAATTCGGTAAGAATTTTTGGAAAAAGGGCGCATGGGTAATGAAATCAATTGGGAAGAATTTTGGAAAAAGGGCGCGTGGGTAAGGTTATTTGGCTAATTTGTTGGAATTAAAAAAAATAGGCTAAGATAGGGATCTTTAATCATGTATTAATGCTATCAATTGATTAATTATGATTAATAATGTATTAATGATATCAATTGATTAATTAGGGGTCTTTGATCATGTATCAAATGATTAGTTATGAATTAGTAAATTTAATTAAAATTTACTAATTATTCTACAAACACATGGTAATAATGGCATTACCCACAAACACATGATACCCTCATAACCTAGTATTGTGTGCTAGGAAGGCTTTCCAAAGAATTTGGTTGGCATCACTATGACACTATTATGGAATTAGAAGGGAAGAGAAAGGCAAAGGCTCAGGTATCATATGAGAGAAGGAAGCAATTGGAAAAATTGAGATACCCTCATAACCTAGTATTGTGTGCTAGGAAGGCTTTCCAAAGAAGTTGGCTGGCATTAATATGACACTATTACGGAATTAGAAGGGAAGAGAAAGGCAAAGGCTCAGGTATCATATTAGAGAAGGAAGCAATTGGAAAAATTGAGATCAAAAGCAGTCGAGTTAGTCGAAAAGCAGCTTACCCCAGAGATGGATAAGATAAAACTTGACAACATATTGGTCAATTTCCTTGACCCTTTATTGGTTATTCAGAAGGAGTATGAATACACCACCATTTCTATCAAGGTAACCGGCCCCTATAAGATCAAGGGGTTAAGGGGTTTAGGGATTAGATGTTTGGGGTTTAGGGGGTTAAATGGGTTAGGGTTAATGCATGCGCCCGCTCGACCGAATGATTCCACAAGGGAGCAAACGAAAAATGGGCCACCCGAACATGCACAAGGCACTCGGGAGGTCACAACTTAGCAAAACTGATACGGGTGCCCTCGAACGAAACGACCCAAACCGAACACGCCCGGTCGGGCGACCTTGCATGGCACGACACGGCGTGCCCGAATGAACGATTCCACAAGGGAGAAAATGGAAAACAGGCCGCCCGAACGTGCACAAGGCACTCGGGCGGTCACAACTTAGAAAAACTGATACGGGCGCCCTCGAATGAAATGGCCCGACCCGAACGCTCCCGGTCGGGCGACCTCACATGGTGCGACACGGTACGCCTGACCGAACGATGCCACAAGGGAGAAAATGGAAAACAGGCCACCCGAACGTGCACTCGGTGTTTTCGTAATGTTTGGAGGACATGTCGAATGTGCTGGAGGTGATCTTCCCAACTCTAGTTGAAGATCAGGATGTAATCCAAATACACCACCAAGAATCATGAGTTGGTGAAAGGTCGCAAAATGTCATCCATCAGTCTCATGAAGGTTGAGGGAGCATTCGTCAACTTGAAAGGCATGACCAACCATCAAAAATGCCCTCCTTGGACTTGAAGGCAGTCTCCATAACAGAATGTCGATATATCGACCCATTGGGTAAGAATGCACTTGGGGTCAGATCGATGGAGTGATTGACCTAACAGTGTAGAGGTACCCCTGCAGAAGAGGTGAATATGTCCTTGTACTCCTTCAAGACCTTCTCCATATGTTGTTGTCATGCAGAGGAGCCATGTTTGGAGGCCATGGCCATAATATTCTTTTGGACCTGAGTGTGAATCATAGGGAAAACAAATTTCCCGGTTTGGGATATGATCTTACTGTATTAATTCATTATGATTAGGGAGATGATGGTAGGCAGTGCTACATTGAGGCGATTATGGAAAGGTTTCCAAAAAAGCACCAGAGTATGATGTTTCTGCTACAATACCTGTTTGGGTTCAGAGGCTTTCGAGGAAATATTTAAATGATCTAGTTTTTATTGATCTTATCGGAGAATCATTTCAGAAGTTGGCAAAAGGAATCTCATTCTATTCTATTGATGCATCCATGTATGGGAAACACTCCATTCTCGTCCCGCTGATAAATGAATATTGTAAAGAGGGGAAAATGCATTGTTTTCACTCAAACAAAGTGAGATGCAGATAGCCTATAAGTAGCATTGGGTCGGTCCCTTGCATGTGAACCCTTGCATGGTGATATTTCATAGAATCAGTGAGAGAGGAATCTTGCTGGATTTCGTGAGCGATGTTTTAATGTGCTCATTGCTACTGATGTAGTTTCTCGTCGTCTTGATATTCCAAATGTTGATCTAGTTATTCATTTTTAGCTCCCAAAAACTTCAGAGATATTTGTGCATAGATCAGGGCAAACATGGTGTGTTGGTAGGATGGGCAATTCTATCCTTATCCATACCGAGCAACCGATTAGACAATTCAAGATGATTAAAATTGATATAGTTAGCAAGTTTAAAAGGACCTGGCATGGGAAGGAAGGAAATAATATAGAGCCTTCATGTGTTTTAAATATTCGTGAATATTGTTGGGTTGATAGTAAAAAGTTTTTGGAAGACATTTGATTAAGGACACAGGTTCTTGTTAAAGATGACCTTAGTCTCCATTCTTAGTGGAGAAAATATGAATGCATGTTCAAAGCAATCATTTCTCAAATAGGAAGACTATATTCATTTCTTTGGACTAGAATGGACAGATGCAAAGATGAAATAGTTTCCCATTTCAAAATGAATCCTTCTATTTTTGTGCCACTCATGGATGACTCAAATCAGAAATCAGTTACCCCAGGAATTTTTCTATTACTTGATCAAGTTTACTAGAGAGATACAACTAGCTATTGTGATCTGTTAACAAAGGGAGTACTATCTTCTGCTAAGATTCATTTCATTGGTCAGATGGGCTTTCAGCCTTGTGCTAGATCTATCCAAATCGTCATAGATTTTTTGTAAATGAATGATGTGTCCAAACAAGCCCTCATTTTGATGGTTATCTTAGGGTATTGAAGCACTTTGCAAGTATTGTGTTACCATCAAAAGTGTATGACGAGGTTATGCAAGTATTTTACCTGTGGGTCGAGGATATTGAATCTAAGAGGTGTACTACAATTTTGTTGTAATATGATATACACACAGTGCTTGATTCTGTAGCTTTTTGGTGATTTCATGTGCAACACTTGCACTTTTAATTCATCCAATAGCATCCCATAATATTGTAAACATGATACTTTGGACCTTTTGTGTTTATCTTGGAGCAGTTACAGTCAGCCAGTGGGAAAGTTATTTCCAGGAAAAGTAGCTACCTTTTCAACAGGTAGCTAATTTTCCTAGAATTTGAATGCAGCAGAAACATAGCTACATTTTTAAAAAAGTAGCTGCTTTTCCCAGAAATCAAAAGAAGAAAAATTGGAGCTTGAACATGAAATGCCCGAGAATTTTAAAGACAATATTTTAGCCAAGAAGGTGAAGTTTTTGTTTGAGGTAATTGATTTTCTCCTGATTTCAATCAACATAGGTGGAAGAGAATTGATTAGGTGGCAGTAAGTTCCGCCTTGGCTTTTCCCTTTGTTTTGCGGTTTGGGGGTGCCTTTCCCTTGCTTCGGATTCATATATCCTAAGTCTTGCTTCTTTTGTTTAAACTTCTACTCAAACTTGACAACATATCGATAGGTGACCTCTCACGGTGCGACACGGCGCGCCCAACCAAACGATGCCACAAGGGAGCAAACGGAAAACCGCAGGCCGCCTGAATGTGCACAAGGCACCCAGGCGGTCCCAACTTAATTAGAAAAACTGATACGGGCACCCTCGAACGAAACGGCCCGAACCCAATGCGCCCCGTCAGGCGACCTCACACGGCGCGACACGGCGCGCCTGACCGAATGATGCCACAAGGGAGAAAATGGAAAACAGGCCACCCAAACGTGCACAAGGCACCCGAGCGGTAACAACTTAATTAGCAAAACTGATACGAGTGCCCTCGAACAAAACAGCACGAACTGAACGCACTTGGTCGAACGACCTCACACGGCGCGACACAGCGCGCCCGACCGAACGATGCCACAATGGAGAAAACGGAAAATGGGCCACCCAAACATGCACAAGGCACCCAAGCGGTCACAACTTAGCAAAACTGATACGGGCACCCTCGAACAAAACGACCCGACTCGAACGCGCTCGATTGGGTGACCTCACATGGCGCGACACGACGCGCCTGACCAAATGATGCCACAAGGGAGAAAATGGAAAACGGGACGCCCGAACGTGCACAAGGCACTCGGACGGTCACAACTTAGCAAAACTGATACGGGCGCCCTCAAACGAAACAACCCGACTCGAACGCGCTCGGTCGGGCGACCTTAAACGGTGCGACACAATGCGCCCAACCGAACAATGCCACAAGGGATAAAACAACAAACGGGCCACCCAAACATGCATAAGGCACCCTGGCGGTCACAACCTAGCAAAACTGATATGGGCGCCCTTGAACGAAATGACCCGAACTGAACACGCCCAGTCGGGTGACCTCACACGACACGACACCGTACGCCCGACCGAACGATGCCACAAGGGAGAAAACAAAAAATGGGCCGCCCGAACGTGCACAAAGCACCCGGGCTGTCACAACGTAGCAAAACTGATATGGGCACCCTTGAACGAAATGACACGACCCGAACGCGCCCAGTCGGGCGACCTCACACAGTGCAACACGACGCGCCTGACCGAACTAATATGCCACAAGGGACCAAATAGAAAATGGGTCACCCGAATGTACACAAGGCACCCAAGCGGTCACAACTTAATTAGCAAAACTGATACGGGCACCCTCGAACGAAACGGCCTGACCCGAAAGCGCCTGGTCGAGTGACCTCGCACAGTGCAACACGACACGCCTGACCGAACGATGCCACAAGAGAGAAAATAGCAAACGGGCCACCTAAACATGCACAAGGCACCCTGGTGGTCACAACCTAGCAAAACTGATACAGGCACCCTTGAACGAAACAGCCCGAACCGAACGCGCCCGGTTGGGCGACCTCACACGGCACGACACCGCGCGCTTGACTGAACGATGCCACAAGGGAGAAAATGGAAAACGGGCTGCCCGAACGTGCATAAGGCACCCAGGCTGTCACAACTTAGTAAAACTGATACGGGTGCCCTCGAACGAAACGGCACGACTCGAACGCGCCCGGTCGGACGACCTCACACGGCACAACACGACGCACCTGACCAAACGAATATGCCACAAGGGAGAAAATGAAAAACAGGCCGCCCGAATATGCACAAAGCACTCGGGCTGTCACAACTTAGCAAAACTAATACGGGCACCCTCGAACGAAACGACCCGACTCGAACGCGCCCGGTCGAGCGACCTCACACGACGCAACACGACACGCCTGATAGAACGAATATGCCACAAGGGAGAAAACAAAAAATGGGCCACCCGAACCTGCACAAGGCACCCTAGCGATAACAAATTAATTATCAAAACTGACACGGGCGCCCTCGAACAAAACGACCCGAACCGAACGCGCCTGGTCGGGCGACCTCGCACGACGCGACACAGCGTGCCCGACTGAACAATGCCACAAGGGATAAAATAGCAAATGGGCCACCCGAACATGCACAAGGCACCCGTGCGGTCACAACTTAGCAAAACTTATACGAGCGCCCTCGAACAAAATGACCCGAACCGAACGCACCCGGTCGGGCGACCTCACACAGAGCGACACAGCGCGCCCGATCGAACGTTGCCACAAGGGATAAAATGGAAAACGGACCGCTCGAACGTGCACAAGGCACCCGGGCAGTCACAACTTAGCAAAACTAATACGGGCACCCTCGAACGAAACGGCCCGAACCGAACGTGCCCAGTCAGGCGACCTCACACGGCGCGACATGACGCGCCTGAACGAACGAATATGCCACAAGAGAGAAAATAGCAAACAGGCTGCCCGAACGTGCACAAGGCACCCAGGCTGTCACAACTTAGCAAAACTGATAAGGGCGCCCTCGAACGAAACGACCCGACCTGAACGCGCCTGGTCGAGCGACCTCACACAACGTGACACGACGCGTTGGACCGAACGAATATGCCAGAAGGGAGAAAAAAGAAAACGGGCCACCCGAACATGCACAAGGCACTTGGGCAATCACAACTTAGAAAAACTAATACAGGCGCCCTCGAACAAAACGGCCCGAACCGAACGCGCCTGGTCGGGCGACCTTGCACTGCGCGACACTGCGCACCCGATCGAACGATGCGGCCACAAGGGAGCAAAAAAAAAATGGGCCGCCCGAACGTGCACAAGGCACCCGAGTGGTCGCAACTTAGCAAAACTGATACGAGCGCCCTTGAACGAAACGGCCCGACCTGAACGCGCCCGATCAGGCGACCTCACATGGCGCGACATAATGCACCTGATCGAGCAAATATGCCACAAGGGATCAAATAGAAAATGGGTCGCCCGAACGTGCATAAGGCACCCGGGCGATCAAAACTTAGCAAAACTGATATGGGCGCCTTCGAACAAAACGGCCCGAACCGAACGCGCCCGGTCGGGCAACCTCACACGGCACGCCCGACCGAACGATGCCACAAGGGATAAAATGGCAAAGGGGTCGTCTGAACGTGCAAAAGGCACCCGGGTAGTCACAACTTAGTAAAACTGATACGGGTGCCCTCGAACGAAACAACCCGACCCGAACGCACCCGGTCGAGCGACCTCCCATGGCGCGACACGGTGCACCTAATCGAACGATGCCATAAGGGAGAAAACAGAAAACGGGCCGCCCGAACGTGCACAAGGCATTCGGGCGGTCACAACTTAGCAAAACTGATACGAGCGCCCTCAAATGAAATGACCCGACTAGAACGGGCTTGGTCGGGCGACCTCACACGGTGCGACACGACGCACCAGACTGAATGAATATGCCACAAGGGATCAAACAGAAAACGGGCCACCCGAACGTGCACAAAGCATCTGGGCAGTCACAACTTAGCAAAACTGATACGAGCGCCCTCGAACAAAACGGCCCGAACCGAACGCGCCCGGTCAGGCGACCTCACACGGCGCGACACCGTGCGCCCAATCGAACAATGCGGCCACAAGGGAGCAAACGGAAAACGGGTCACCTGAACGTGCACAAGGCACCCGGGCAATCACAACTTAGAAAAACTGATACGGGCGCCCTCGAACGAAACGACCGAACCCAAACGCGCCCGGTCAGGCGACCTCACACAGCGTGACACGACACGCCTGACCGATCGAATATGCCACAACGAAGCAAACAGAAAACGGGTCTCCCGAACGTGCACAAGGCACCCTAGCAGTCACAACTTAGCAAAACTAATACGGGCACCCTCGAACGAAACGACCCGACCCGAACGCGCCTAGTCGGGTGACCTCACATGGCGCGACACGACGCGCCTGACCAAACGAATATTCCACAAGGGAACAAACAACAAACGGGCTGCCCGAAGGTGCACAAGGTACCCGGGCTGTCACAACTTAGCAAAAATAATACGGGTGCCCTCAAACAAAACGGCCCGACTCGAACGCGCCCGGTCGGGCGACCTCACACGGTGCGACATGACGCGCCAGACCAAACGAATATGCCACAAGGGAGAAAACAGCAAACAGGCCGCCCAAACATGCACAAGGCACCCAGGTGGTCATAACTTAGCAAAAATGATACGGGTGCCCTCGAACAAAATGACCCGAACCGAACGCGCCCTGTCGGGCGACCTCGCACGGCGCAACACCACGCGCCCGATCGAACGATGCGGCCACAAGGGAGCAAACAGAAAACTGGCCGCCTGAACGTACACAAGGCACCCGGGTGGTCACAACTTAGCAAAATTGATACGGGCGCCCTCGAAAAAAATGGCCCGAACCGAATGCACCCGGTCGGGCAACCTCACACGACGCGACACAGCACGCCTAACCGAACGAATATGCCACAAGGGAGAAAATAGAAAATGGGCCACCCGAACATGCACAAGGCACCCGGGTGGTCACAACTTAGCAGAACTGATACGGGCACCCTCTAACAAAACGGCCCGAACCAAACGCGCCCGGTCAGGCGACCTCGCACGGCGCGACACGGCGCACCCAACTGAACGATGCCACAAGGGAGCAAACATAAAATGAGCCGCTCGAAGGTGCACAAGGCACCTGGGTGGTCACAACTTAGAAAAACTAATACGGGCGCCCTTGAACGAAATGGCCCGACCAGAATGCGCCCAGTTGGGCGACCTCCCATGGCGCGACACGGCGCGCCCGACCAAACGATGCCACAAGGGAGAAAACGGAAAATGGGCCGCCCGAACGTACACAAGGCACCCGGGCGGTCACAACTTAGCAAAACTGATACGGGCGCCCTCAAACGAAACTACCTGACCCGAACGCGCCCGGTTGGGCGACCTCACGTGGCGCGACACGACGCGCCCGACCGAACGATGCCACAAGGGAGAAAACAACAAATGAGCCGTCGAACGTTCACAAGGCACCCTGGTGGTCACAACCTAGCAAAACTGATACGGGTGCCCTCGAACGAAACGACCCAAACCGAACATGCCCAGTCGGGCGATCTCACATGGCGCGACACTGCACGCTCGATCGAACGATGCGGCCACAAGGGAGCAAACGGAAAACGGGCTACCCGAACGTGCACATGGCACCCAGGCTGTCACAACTTAGCAAAACTGATACGGGCGCCCTCGAACGAAATGGCCCGACCCAAACGCGCCTGGTCGGGCGACCTCACACAGCGCAACATGACGTGCCCGACCGAACGATGCCACAAGGGAGCAAACGGAAAACGGGCCACTCGAACGTGCCGACACATTGTTCCTAAACATTGTTCACACGACCCAAAACATTGTTCCTAAACCATAAAACCAATCACATGACCCGTCACATTGTTCCTAAATCTTAAAATATAAATCCCAAACCCTAAACCCTAAGATTGTTCCTAAACACTAACAACACTTTGTCTCTGTAATGTCGCAGTAGTGACACTTTGCTCCAAACCGTCGCAATAGTGACATTTTGCCCCAAACCGTCGCAATAGCTACGCTTTCCTCCAGTCATCGCAATAGCGACACTTTGTCTCTGTAACATCACAATAGTGACAGTTTGCCCCAAGCCGTCGCAATAGTGACGCTTTCCTTGCAACGTCGCAATAGCGACAGTTTGTCTAAGTGACGCAATACCGACATATTTCTGCAATTCATCGCAATTATGACGCTTTTCTACAAACGTCGCAAGACTGCCACTTACCTCTATGTGTCGCAATACCGACACTTGTCTCAAAACGTTGATATAGCGACAGTTTGGGGCGGGATTTGAAAAATTGATAAAATTTGGGGAAATTTCCAACATTTGGTCAAAAGTGTCGGAACTAAAGTGTCGGAATTTCCGCCAAATGTACTAGTGATCTATCAGTTTGATTATATTTCACTACAAAATTCCTCTGTGTTTATCTTGACCTCCCTCCACTTCTCTCAAGTTAAGGAGAGATTGATGTTTACCTTACCACTTCATGATTATAGAACCTAGCAAATGGAATAGATTAACATCCACTACAACTTGTGTTATCTATATTGAGGCCAATATATGTAGCATTAAATTTAAATATTCAAGGGAAGTCACTATCAAGTAGTTTTCACAAACTTCTCTCAAGGGCAGT
Organism: Pinus albicaulis; assembly: GCA_034641835.2. Classification (NCBI taxonomy): domain Eukaryota; kingdom Viridiplantae; phylum Streptophyta; class Pinopsida; order Pinales; family Pinaceae; genus Pinus; species Pinus albicaulis. Next base: position 62,401 of record JAXQQM020092439.1, on the reverse strand, counting down.
AAACCCCACAAGTTCTTTGTCACATTCTCATATGGTAAGAGTTGATCTGCATCTCTGTTTTTTTTCATTTAATGACCTCCTTTTTGGCACCTCTTTAAGCATACTTGAAATTTGTTGTAGGCCCTCAACCATTTTGAAAACTCCATTAAAATCATTTTAATATAATGAATTATTATGAGAATAACTAGCAATTACAATAATTCCATGCAAAATAGAATTTAATAAACTCAAATAAGAGGAAAATACATAAGGATATGTTCCAATTTTCAACTATGGACAAAGTAAAAGGGGATGAAAATTTTGTAGAATTTGAAATCAATAGCGATGAAATTTTAAAATAGACCAAGGGAAAATTTTTAGACTATCAAAAGTTTTTTTTTCTTTTCAAGTTTTGAAGAACATGAAGAGTCACATACAATTGTAGTTAATTCTATATCAAAGGAAATTTTGGATCCTTCCAACAAAAAATGAAGCACAAATACTAGCTTGGACTATGCTAACAAAAGAACAATATGAACAGTCCAATAAAGCTGCAATCATTGATGTGATAACAAAGGAAAAAATATTTATTATCAATACAGAAATCAAGAATGGAAATGTGGAACATGAAATTAGTAATGTTGAAAAATAAAAATAGCTGAAATCCATGGATCTCTATGATTGGAAATCAATATTTTTTTCAACTTTAGAATAACTTGTGGAATTAATGAGATTTCTAACGATCAAGGAAGTAGAAAAAATTCATGAGACTATTAACATGACACATCCATTACATCTAAATCATGAAACTCCATATTAGAAAAATTAATTCCTAAATAAAATAAAATAAAATAAAAAGGTGTTTCACATCCAACCATGTTCATTCAATTCCTTTTACATTTTTTTCCCACTATAACTAATAAATAAGCAAATCCCCTAGTAAGGTTAGTAAGATTCTATTTGTAATGTTAAGTATGTCAACATGTGTGATTCTTCTTAATTAATTCACTTATCATATTTATAAAATACTATTTAGTTGTTTTGCATTTAAATCTTATAATAGTTGATAATTTTTTCTTTGTTATTTTTAATAATCAATTTATTTTCTAATTTAGATCAGATATTTGTCCTTATACTTATATATTATTGATTGGCTTGAGTAATACACATCAAATGCTTAACTTCCAAGGTCATTATGTTCATTGGAGTTCACATTTTTCATTGAGTACCCTCTATAATATAAATTTTCTTTACTTTTAATGAATTAGATAAAATTATACAAGTTTGCAACTATACTATATTTCCTTTGTTTTCTAATAATTCACTTATGAATTAGTTGATTTTTTACTTTCTCCTTTTAATAAAATTAAGAAAATTAACAAATGAAATGACAACCAAAGTTTGAAAACAAACTTGTCTAGCTTGTGATCCTTAAATTAAGTGAATCTAAAGATATCTAAAAGTTGTTGCTTTGTCTCGTTGTTTTTCATGTCATTGTATTAAAAAACATTACTCAACACTAAATTTTTAAGACTTGCTACACGTGATTCAAATTACAAGAACTTATTTTTTACAAAGGCGTACCTTATGCATAATTTTAAAACCTAAGCAATTTATAAGCAATTTACTCACTTCATACCCTTGGATATGCAAAGGCTTGAATTTTTGCAATACACTGTTTAAATATCATGACCAACATTCCCTATTTTCTCTGAAAAATTCAATCTTTGAGGATCATGACAAGCATTTCCCTTTTTAATAAAAAATTCAATCTTCAAGAATAATGACGAGCTTCAATTAATCATATTTTATATCAATATCCAATAGTCACAATAGTTTTATTATTGTTCTTTACTCAATTCAAGGATATTTAACGGCTTACTAAGTATATAATCTTATACTTTTTATTTTGGTAGTAACTCTTTTACCTGTGTGATTAGAACTATTTGAATTTTATGTTCATTTAAATAAAAAGAGAATAGACCATCCATTTAGAGTACATTGAGAAAATTATAGTCCCTCTAATCAAAGCTTCTAGCGAGGTTAAAGATTGATTTTATATGCATATATATAGTAAAGTAATTATCGATGAAATCTCATTATAGGGATATGTCTCTATACTAATAGCTTGTAATACATCTCATAAATATCAACCACAAGTAAAAGAGGGGGCACAAAAAGTTTGCCACTGACTCCATTAACCATCTTAGAAACAAAGTAATATAGAAAGCTATCACATCACACTCAAGGTCTTGCATTAGAGAATTTTAACTTATCTTTGGTCTAAATCCCTCAAATAATCACACACTCATATTAAAAGACCTTAAGAAAACTTGCAAAGAAGTGGTGGTTTCTTATTTTAAATATTTTACCTCTTTAGTCCATCAAGTCCCGATAACATTCAAGAAATTAAATTCCATAGAATGGTCCCCATACTAATCCTATATAGAAATAATTAACTGACATAATAGAAACATGAAAATCAACCTAGCATTTGATGTTTTATTATTTTTTGTATAATTCACTAGATGTTCCCAAAAATGTTCCAGGATTAATCCCATGTTTTGGATTCATAGTGCCTTGTTTATGTAATATCATGTTCATAATTGTTTAAAAGGAAAGAAAAGGAGGAGTACATAGGTTAGGGGAGAAAAATGAGGGGTACATAGGTTAGACCAAGTATCAACTGATTTTTATGGGTATATTTAAAAGTTGTGTCTTGTAGACATTCCAACAAATAATGGGCTTTTCACTTGGAATAACCGTCGTGGAGGAAGCAACCAGATAACCTGTCGCTTGGATCATTTTTTGTTATCAAAGGAAGTTTTACAAAAGGAAATATTTGTAGAAGCTTCATTTTTTCCGTGTATGGGGTTTCCTTCATTGGCCCATTCGATTGGAATTATATTTGAAAGAAGCCCCATTAAATTGCTCGTTTTATTTTGAAAGTGTTTGGCTCCAATCTACAGGTTTTGTATCCAACTCAAACTAAAAGAATTTAAGAATAGGATAAAACAATGGAATAAGCATGTATTTGGAAACATTTGTGAAGATAAGAAAGGGTTTGAAAGGAAAATGACAAGTATTTAACAACAAATTATTCTTTAAGGTAGATCTTCAGAGTTGGAAATTGCAGAGGTGGAGACTCTTAAAAAATTAGAGCACAGAAGGAAACAAGAAGAGAAACTTTGGATACAAAAGTCGAGGATACAATGGCTCAAGGATGGAGATTGTAATTCAAAGTTCTTCCACAATGTTATGATTCAAATATGACATAATAATAGAACTTTTTGTCTCATAAGTCAGGGCGGGGAGAGGAAACTACAACACCAAGGAATAGAAAGTGAATCGGTAAATTATTTTAATGATCGATTCACTAAGAATTCCTCAAGCAGATAATTATCTATAAACGCAGTGCTCTAGTATATACCAAGAATGCTCAATAATGAGAAAAATATTGTGTTAATGAGACCAATATCCTTTTCTGAGATTGAATTGGTGGTTATGAAATTGCCAAAGAATAAGGCCCTTGGGTCGAATGGATTTACGATAGATTTCTTTCAAGAGAAGTGGAGGATCTTAGGTAAGGAAATATAGGAAGTAGCAAAGGAATCATGGTGACTGGATCTATGCATCCAACACTAAATGCAACATTCGTTTCACTAGCTCCAAAAGCAGGTCATTTAAAGAGTCATGAGGGTTTCAGACCTATTGCTCTATGCAATGTGCTATAAAAAATTATTTCATCTGTAATATTTAATAGATTGAAACCTCTTCTTCGTTTATTAGTATCCCCGACCCAAATCGGCTTTGTAGAAGGGCATCAAATTGCAAATGATGTGATTGTGGTGCAAGAAATTATCCATTCTTTGAGGGTACAAAAACGTTTTGGTATGATTATCAAAATCGACTTATCTAAGGCTTTTGATCGAGTAAGTTGGACATATTTACTCCAGGCTCTACGAGCTTATGGATTATTAGAAAAATGGCTAGCATGGGTGTCGTCTCTTATTTCATTAGTTTTATTCTTTATCTTGGTTAATGGCTCACCTTCTCATACTTTTCATCCTTCAAGAGGATTGAGGCAGGGTGATCCTTTGTCATTTTTTCTCTTCATTTTAGCCATGGAAGGACTCAGATGAATGTTTCATAAAACATGCAAAGCAGGACACATCTATGGTCTTCCCTGTGTTATCCTTGATAACAACTAGGTTTGTCTAAGTTTGTCTTAGTTAAGTTAGGTTAGGTCATTAGGATGAAATAAGGTCATGAATTTTATTAAATTTCAAATTTTGTACATAGTTTAAGGGGGTCTAAATGGTTATTGGTCATCAAAGTAAATTTCAAAAAATATGATTGCATGAGTTTAAAAAGGTCAGTTTTTGACACTTGGAAACTTTTTCTGGAGTCTACAGCTTTTTCTGTGTAAAAAGTATGTTTTCGCTACAGAAGTGCCTGACAGTTCCATAGCGAGTTTTTCCTCCCAATAACTGAAAACGATATGAACTGTGTTTTTTCTGCTAACGGTGGGATAAGCGTATATTGTCATAATTCTAATGGTCATAACACACTTGGTCATCATACTACTTCTCAATTATGTGTTATCGTGTGCCATGTGCATGCGTGGTAATCATTATGCCTTCCATCATTTCGTTTTTCACACTCATTCATCTTTCATAATTTAGCTCGATCCCTAATTCGAACAATGACACCTTGCCTTTCATCCTTATAAGTTTTTTAACCTTTTGCTATTAGTCTTGAGTCTTGGTTTTTGTCTAGTAGTTGTTTTAGGCTAGGGGTTACCTGTGTCAAGGAAGGTGCTTGTTGTCTTAAAAAAATTTGCAGGTGTCAAAGTTTGAAGTTGATCAACGTTGTATTTGAGGTTATGGCTTCACATAAAAATCCAAACAAGGGTGGCACTGTGGTTAGATATGAGCCCATGGATATGAGGCTGATTTCATAAGACCCCAGCTTCTCACAAGCCTTTACAAATGCAGGTTGTATCAGGTTTTGCTATAAATTGCAAGGATATCATGCACAGGTGTCCAAATATTTCGATGTAAACTTCATTGGTACAGGTTTGAAGGCAGGCATCCTCAATTTTACCGTTTCTCATGAGACCATTGCATAGGAAACTGACATTCCAAGGTCTGGAGAGGAGTGGTTCAAGGCAACAAATTTTAACCTTCAAAACTGTGATTAATTTCTGAAGGGGGAGCACATAGGCACTAACATGAGCTCAGGAATCTCCAAGAATTGCCTCAGAGACAAGTATTCAAAACTGCTGATGGTGACTCAAAAATATATTACTTGTCAAGGTAGATTTCACATGATCTTCCAATACCACTTCATATTTTTGCTTCATTTAACAAGTAAACAACCTATGGACCTACCATTTTTTCTGTTTAGGAGTTTAGGCAAAATGGTTGACAAGGTGCAAGCTAAACCTGAAAGCAGTGATATTGTTAGTGTCTCGTGATTTAGCAGATTGGTAGACCAAATGCACAGGGTAACATCAGACCAGTCTATGGAGTCCTAGGACCTAGCCTTCTTGGACTCAGAGAGGGCTCTCTCTATTGTATGCAAAGGATGTGTACTTGTTTGCATTCTAGGGCTTGATTTTAGGCTAGTTGTTAAGTGTAGGGTTTTGTTGTTTGATCTGGTTGGATATGATGATCAAGTAGGATAGGTGGAGTGAGAGGTCATCAAATCATTGGCTTATGGAGTATATGAAAGTCATTGATATCTCAACAATGAGTTTGAGTGCATCATAGGGAAAATCTATTATGGTCAATGGATCTTTAAGGTTATGTGTGAAGTGAAATGGACATTAAGTTGGTGAACAAGGTAGGGCAAAGGGCAGTGAAGTATCCTTTGTCAAATACCCATAAATAAGAAGGTCTCAAATATTGATAAGCAAAATATAATAATCATGAGATGGGGAAAACCATTAACTCAATAACAATACTTAAACAAATAGACATTCAAGATGAACAATTCAGTGAAACAAAGAAAGCAAGAAACTTATCTAACTTTAGTGATTTCACCTTCAAGGTTTGAAAACATATAAGATGACAAATAAATTTTAATAAAAGAAGATTGAACTCCTAAGCATCATTTGATCAAGCTACAAATAACTTTGAGGAAAACTTCTCAAGCATGGACAAAGGACATGATCAAAACATGGCCTCTTTGGCTAAACCTAGCAAGTAACACATCAAAGAGAGATTCCACAAACAGAGTTTAGATAGCATCAAGTAAGCATGGCTAACCATAAAAAATATTTGAAAACTACTTTCTTAAACCATTGATGAAACAAACAAGCTTATGTGGGTCTAAGGAGCAGCTAAGAATTCCTTAAACTAACCCAGTGGAGGAAAACATAAAGACAATAGTAAACAGAAAGGACTAAGGTGCCTCAAACAACATTTCTTAGCCTATACTTTTTTGATATACTGCAACATATAAGGATGGACATAATGATAAAAAAGAAAACATGAAAAAATTAGAGACACATCACCATTAACCAAGCTCAGGGATCCTGCAAGCAAGCCTTCATCATCATCAATCAAAGCAAATCATTCACAAGCTCCATAACACCAAATTTCTCTTCAACCTCAAAAAACCATGTATTGCTCTCAAAACTCATCAAATGCCAACATTAACAATGAAACCTCAATGCTCCATTTAACAAGCAAGGAGGAGAAAAACCTAATAGAGTCTCTAGAATTCTATTGGCTAATCAGAAATGTCACTATTGTCCCTGAGACCTTGTAAGGCCCAAGACACAAAATATATTTTCGAGCATTTTTAGCAAATAAATTGACATTTGGGCTCTGCCAAGCCTCATAAAACTTTCCAAGCATACATTGTTGACTTTTCCTCTGTTAAGGGCGCAACACTGAGTTTTAGGATGAATTTCCATGCCAAGGGCGTAGCACTGGAGCAGGAAAACTGGGTCAATTTGCAGCAATGTTTTGAGGGCATTCCCGATGTCGGAATAGGCTCTGTGATGGCTCTTTGGAAGGCCCTTTGAGTCTATCCAAATCTACCCTTGGTTCTCTGATTGGATATCTGAAACCTGTTCAAAAAACAAAAATTCCAAGTCTGGTAAAGGCGCAGCACTTGTCCTGAAAACTAGGCAGAAAGGTGAAAATTAGGGTGTTTTTGACCCTTTTAGAGGACCAAAACAACTCCAATTGACCTGAACATTTGTGAGCATGCCACACTCAAGCTGAGGATTTCAAAAATTTAAGCCTTTCCTCCTGAAGATGCTCTGAGAAAAAGCGTAGCACCATGGGTGCTACCCCCTGGGCCCTCAAAATTAGCAAAAAATCAAAACTTGTCAAAATTCTCCCAAAATTAGTGGATGTGTGCCTCATGGGTTTTTAGAGACCTGTAGAGAAGCTTGTGCCAAGATTCCAAGGTTAGCTTGGCCTTTTTCCTCTTTTAGTGCTTGGATCTTGGTTTGGGCCTTTTTCAGTTTAGCACTTGCAATTTGGTTTCTCTGGGCATAATGTTTACTCATCCTTCTTTGGAGGTAAAGATTCTAATTTTATTTCTTCAATTTAGCCTCCAAGTGTATGTTGACTCTTTCCAACCAAGGCTCCTGACCATGTGCTATCTCCATGGCCAAAAGCTCATCTAAAGGGAGTTGTTCTACTAGGGTTGATTCTTGTTCCCTTTGCTTTGCCAATGCCTTCTTCAACCCCATGATTCTAGGTCTCCTCCTAGATTGTCCTTCCTCATGCTCACTCTCTTCATAAGTGCCCATGAACTCTTCTAGTTTCACCTATTCCCTTTGGGCTTCTTTCCGGGCCTTGATGGCTCTAGCTTCATAAATTGCAATATGTGCTCCTAGTTGCCTGTTCTCCAGGTCAAGGGCATCATTCACACTCTTGGCCCTATCCAAATGTGCTTGGAGATCTTTAATTTGTGAATTTTGTCTTGGAGGAGAAAGTTTGTGATTCTTGCTTCATTCTCCTCATCACTATCCACCTGAATGATTTCAAATTCCCTCTCAACTTCATGATCTTATTCTTCTTCCTTTACCTTTTGTTTCCCTTTGTCTAGTGGCTGAGCTGAGGTGGATGGCATGGTCCCTTGCCTTTTGGAGGCAGAAAACACAAGCATTGACCCCTTTTGATATGTGAGAGGAAAAAATCCAAATTTTCCTACTAGAATGCCCTCATCATGGCTGATCTCAAGATTTCCTTTCTTTCCATCAATGATCTCTGTATTGATGCCTTTTGCACTGTGTTCTTGACTGCCCTCTTGAGACTTACCTTCATCTTCTTTCATGCTAACATTATTGTCATGATCTTCATCATTGTCATCAACCTCTTCACTTCTTTTTTCGTTCATAGTGTCATTTTTGTCATCATTACTAGGGTTGTCAGTTATCATGGTTTCTTCTTCATCATTTTCCTTTATGTTTGCAACATTATCATGGCCTTTATCATTTTCTTATTGGTTACTGTTAGAGGTGTCTTGATCAGTTTCTTCATTACTATTTTGTGCATTTTCATATTCATTTTCCTCAACCTCTTTACTATCTTCTGTACTGTCCTCACTGTTTTCATTTTCATCTATGTTGGCCTCTGTATCTTCTGCACTTTCCTCACTGTCATCACCTTTATCTTTGTCATCATTTTCCATATCTTCTGCATTGTCATCCTCTTCTTCATTGCTGGCCTCTTTGTCACTTTCCTTTTCATCACTGCCCTGTTCACTACCTTCTTCTTCCTCTTTATCATCATCTGCATATGCCTCATTGTTTTGCTCACTGCCTTTATCTTCATAATCTGCCTCTGTCTCTTTATCTTTTGTTTCTTCTTCCTCATCATCATTCTCTGCCTCTTCGTTTGTATCTTCTTCCTCATCATCAGCCTCCTCTTCATCATCATCATTTTCTGTTTCTTCCTCTTCATCCTCGTCTTCATTTTCTTCCTCTTCTTCCTCATCATCATTTTCTTCCTCTTCATCCTCATCATCATTTTCTTCCTCTTCATCATTTGTCTCTTCTTCCTCGTCATAATTTTCTTCCCCTTCATCATCATTCTCTTCTTGATTTGATGTTTGAGGAGAAGGTGAGGGAGGGAGGTTCTCTTGGGTAGAAGATTCATGTGTGGATGAGGAGTCATGGTTACTGGGGGGTGATGGAGGAGTGGAAGGAGGTGGATGAGATGATGAGGGTAAACTTGGTTGATGAGGAGGCTGTGGGTTTGTGAAAACTTCATGGGCGTTGAACACTTCCCATGGGATACCCGGTTTCTCTAATTGATGCAACACAATCATCTTGATAAGGGAATGATGAAAAAGACTTTGCATTTGTTTTGAAGAAGGTCTCTTTCCACAATGTATGACATCTTATCAATACTTCTATAAAGATAATAGGGCAGATGTAGCACCTTGGCCCTAGTGAAGTGCATGAGCAGTCTTATATGGTAGGAATAAAGCCTAGAAAACCTACCCTCACAGGTGAAGTATTTCATGATGATTCTCATTACTGGTGCATATCTCTCTAGTAGATGTGAAAATGGAAAAATGGATTTGCAGTCAACTTGGTATCTGGGTTTCAAGAAGGGTTGATAATGTCTTATGTCCAAATTTTCTTATTTGAACCACTTTTCTCCCATACTAGGTATCCTGGTGGCAATAGAAATGGTATTGATGAATAGCTCAAAGTTCACTCCTGCTAAGTTTACTTGATGGTCATGGAGGTTAAGGATGAAATGCCTGGTCAAATCAGGATGAATATGGACCTGTTGTACCCTTTCACAGAAGTCAAAACAACCTACTTCTTGAAAATATGCAACTGTCATAGGAGAGGCCATTTGTTCCTTGGTATTCAGTGGCTCAAATCTGTTTACCCTTCCACCCTTTTTCTGCTGTCTTCTAGGCCCTTGACCTCCCTCACCACTACCACTATCAGTTTCCCTTGACATTTTTCTCTTTTACTATTGCTTTGAAGGCCAAAAACCCTAATTTTTCTTTGTGAAACTGACGGATAAATATAAGGTTTTTTCTCTAATTTAAATGACAAGAACTCAGGAAATGAAGGATGTGCCTTGTTACTTACCCCTCAGAGGTGCTATGGAACCTTTCGAGGTGATCTTGGAGGATTTTTTTTAAGCAAATTTGAGCTTAGGATTCTTGTATACCCTCCTAGTTGAACGTGCAGCGCAAGTGCATAGCACTAGGCCAGTCGGTTGGCTGCATGGGCTAGTCGGACCACTGTTGAACATGTCGTACGTAGCACGCAGGCCAGATGGGCTTCTGCATAGTGTTGGTTCGGCTGTTGAACATGCCTGTGTGTAGCACCCGGGCCATTCGGGCTTCTTCATGGTGTCGGGTCGGCTCTGCACGCTGTTCTAGTGCACGGGCAAAGGCTACCGGGCGGACGGGCAAGGGTTGAACGTGTTCTGGTGCACGGGTCGGTCGAGTGATTTCTAAATGCACTAAGGCTCTGGGCTTGTCGTGCAGTATGTGAGTAGCGCAAGTGCGTAGCACTCGGGCCTGTCGGGCCTGTCTGTGTGCAACGCCAAACGCGTACCATTGGGCAGAGGTTTCACGCTGGTTCCGGGTGTGGGCTATTGAGTCTGCACGAAGGTAAACGCACAACATTGGGTCATAAGCATGCAGCTCTCCGTTAAATTTTCCAAGGAAGCCACCCACAGGTGCGTAGCACAGTGTTCCATGAGCGTAGCACCGGGTTTTTCCAGCCTGAAGTTTGCCAGAACGCAACAATTTTCTCTTGAAGGCTTTTCTCTCTCCTTTGCAAGATGAAAAATGAGCTAAAAATGATAAATAAGATGCCTTTATACCCTTGGAAAAATAAATTAAAACCAGAAACCCACTTTTTCTAATTTTTTGAGTTTTATCTTGTCACTTTATCACTGATATTCCTTTTTCCTCTTGTAGGAGGTGACTTAAAACACAAAAAATGATCTCTTTTGTGGGTGATCTGAAAATATGATTTCTTCCCCTCTCACTGATTTTCTAGAGGTGTAATAAATCCACTTTTTACAAGTGCCACATATTTCATTACTATGTATGCTAACTTATTTTGGCCACATTTTTTTTTTTGCAGGTGCCATGACATAATGTTTTTGCCCTCCTGTCACTCTTGGAGTTTAACACTTTGATAACAATAACCTTATGATTAGTTGGGTTTTCCATTTTGAAACTTAACCCTATGCCTTCTTTCTTTGACCATTTGAGAGAAATTGACTGCTATTGAAGACTTGATCTCTATCACACTAATACTCTTTGCATTCTCCTCCCTTTGATGCAGTGAAGCATGGTTACCTTAGAAAACCCTAGATATTACCTTCAAGAGCCTATTAAAAATATCTTCCTATTTTCATCATGGAGGCTTCTTATTTTCATTTTTAGTTTCAACAAATATTCAGTTCATGCTTGGTTGGGTTGATGTACCTCTTTCCTTGTGGTTTTCTGCATTGGCTTCTTTCTTGGCACAGTGCTAGTCTAATCAGTCCTAAAAACCCTGATTTTCTTTGAACATAGGCTGCCTCTTCTTCCATTTTATTGAGTGTACCTTCCAATGAGGGGCAAGCCTCTTACCTTACCTAATTTTCTACTAATAGCCACCTTAACATTCATGCAGAAATGTCATGATGGGCAGCTTTCCTTTGCAGAATTGAGTGTACCTTCCAATGAGGGGCAGGCCTCTTACCTTACCTAATTTTCTACTAATAGCCACCTTAACATTCATGCAGAAATGTCATGATGGGCAGCTTTCCTTTGCAGAATTGGTGCTTTATTAAAGAGGTCTTCTTTGAAGGTTTTCCTGATCTGTCTTGGAACAACAGATGTTGACCTCCCTTTTCATTTGATTCACGTTCTTGGTACATGAAAAACACTGATTAGAAAATCCAAAGTAACCCTACAACCTATGAAACCCTAGTGACCTAGTGGGAGGCTCTTTTAACTTGGTCCTTAACTGAGATTAGGCTTGGGATCTTGTCAGTGTAAAAATAGAGCTTTTTTTATTAATGGGTTTATTTGAGTATATAGAAATGGATGAACTTGACTGATCTGAAGAGCTCATAGAGGGATTTTGAGACCATCAATGCTTAAGATATCTGGTGAACATGGGAACAAAGTAGGTTGGTTGGTGATCATAGATGGCAGAGGGAGGGGTTAGGCAAGGAAAAACTGAGTGCTAAGGTCAAAGGTGGCCAAACATAGTGAAGATGAGTGGCATGAGCCCATGATGGGTCTTCTGGGAGTGATAGGCTGGCCATGATATGATAAGATAGTAAAAAGTGAAAAATTGATCCTAAGGATAATGAAGGTAGTAAGATTTCTAGAACTCACAATATTCATGAATTTTGTTTCTAGAAATCTAGGATGAGCACTTAGTCATCTATAAAAAGGAAAAAATTATTGATGACTTTTTGTGCTCAATCTAGTCTCCTAAATTGAGTTCATTAATTTTCAACCAGGGTCAGTAAATTGCTGAAGTGTGGTGCACTATATGTGCCTAGGTATCTATTTCCCACTACGTTGTGTTTAGTGTTTTACGATGTTTTTGGTTTTATGGTTTTATTTTTGAAAAGGAAAAGAACTAAGTGCTAAATGAAGGGAAACTATTGAGTCGAAAACGAGAGTGAAGCCTAAACTATGATGGTAAATAAATGCAAATCTTTGAGACAAAGCAGTCTAACTATGACTAGCAACCAACAAATACAAAAGCTTGATAATGACTCTATTGTAAACTCACAACATGAAATTGAAATGAACACGAGAAATGAACAAGCTAAGTGGAAATGAAGTTTTCTCCTAAATCACTAATCAAGCAGAGATAACTTACAATGTACAACATCTCATCAACGAATAAAGATTTGTTGGAAAATATGTGGAAAAGAATATTTGTAACAAGGTAAAGTTTCTACTCTAAACTAGTTTCTACTTCTATTGCAACTCAATTTAACACCACTAAACCTATCTCAAAAGTTATATATTTCCTTTCAAAAATAGTCTTTGAAAGAGGCTTGTTTGTGAAATGAAAAAAGAGGTACCAAATACTCCGGTTCTTATAATGATACTATCTTACGTCCGGATAATTGTGTATGAGTATGAATTTTGAACAAAGAAGTTTTGTAAATAATTAGCCAAAATTGAGATTGAATTTTTCAACTAAGACAAAGTAAACTACCAATGGACAACGGCTAAACTTGAAGTGTTAAAAACGTAGGTTAAAACTAAACTAAGATGTTTATTAATCTACGATAGGCAGTATTAAACTAAAGAGCCATTATCATGCTTGAAGAAAAAGACAAATGCGAACCACATGCATTCTACCTCCGGATTATTAAACCATAGTGCAACTAATCTATTGCATATTTCTGACCTTATCTTGCTTAACATAGTGTTGTTTTGGAATAGCTTAAGAAAACAAGTACGAACAGCAATATCTAATGCGAATTGACATAAAACAAAAAATTCGAAATGAAAACACAATTAAACTCCTAAAATATCACGAGTTAATTCCCATTCATCATTAAAGGTATTTTTGGAAGAATTCTTAGAACGGGACTAACCACACCAATATGTATTAAATGGCGTAAAAGCATGAAGTTGATAAAACTATTGAAATTGGAAATTGAAAATGAAATCGGTAGGAGCTACTTATAAATCATACGAACGGACCTTCTCGAGCTGGAGGTAGGGGCCCTCTTGCCAAATTAGCTTGCAAATCAATTAACGTTGACTCGGCTCTTGCACTAGAACGATGTCTTTTTTCATTAAAGGAGAAAAATACTTAAAAATAGAGTATTCACGGTTAGCGACAAAAGCCAAAATCTAACGAAATCTAACCGAGCGTTGCTTGGTCTCCCGAGTCATATTTATAATGAAATTACATAACGGAACTTGAGATAATGCGAGGATTATTGTCTTTCCCATTCCTATTCGAATTAAAAAACTCTTATTGAAGAATTTGCGTGCTTTCTTTGCGAGACGGTGTGAAGTTTGTGTCCCGTGAAGAACTCTACCTCTTGGTTTGGTTTCACGTGCATAACCATGTAGAATTGTGCCTCGAGACTTTGTAGGGAGCGGAGAATGATGTGGATGAAGTGGGTGCCCATAAGTACTTTCTTTGAGAAGACATTTGTAACCCACTCAGCGCGCAAAACGGTACACGGAATGCGGAATCGGCTACGGAATGTGTGATCGGTACGGAATGCACAATGCATGGCTATTTTGCGAAAATTGTTAAAATAGCAAAAATCATAGAAATACAATATGTTAATCAATTTCATGTAACCTTTAACCAATCCTAATCATTCTTCATTGATTTTAGGCTTATGAAGTGATAAAATAATGATGAAATGAAGTGAAGGTTTGTAAAAGAAGGCAATTCTAAGGCTCGACATACCCCCGCTGTGAGGAAACATTGCATGTCCTCATGCAATTTCATACGAAACTTATTCCATGTGCTTTGAAACCTCTTGTTAGAACATCCAACCTTATCTTCTGCTTCTTTTGGCCCTAATCTATTTTCTAATCTATGTTAACTTTTCGAGAGATTAGTTCTTCATCTTCTTTTTGTAGTGGAGTGTCGAGTTTATTTTCAATATCCATGTCGAGTTTCTCTTCTTATAACAAAAAACGAAAAGATTTGACAGATTTTGTAATCTCCTTATGGAAGCCATCAAATTTCTCTATAAAATTTAGCCTCCCTTCTTATTGTAGTAGCTCCTTGACTTGTGGATATCCTTCCAAATACTTGACTTCAGGCAGTTGTGTCTGACAGTTAGCCACATTCCTCCTTTGTCAAGTTATCTTCCTTTCGAATTACTTTTCTATCTTGATGAATTGACTCTGATCTAATACTTTATTTTGTTGTATCTGCGTGTACGAAGATGGATTAGTTGAAGAATGATGGTATACATATAATTGCCTTTACTTGCACTTAGAGATGGATTGGGTAGCAAGTGTAATGGAAGTGAATGGATGGAGAGTGATTCGTATAGTGAAAATGAAGTGGGTATGGATCGATGGAGAATTTATGATGACCTTGTGGTGAGATATGGAATGTTGGATAAGGATATGGCTAATCGGTCGAATGGGTTGTTACGAAACTCATGATTATACACGTTGTATCTATTTCATGTTTTAACTTTTTGCTATTAAAAATAATTTTCACAATTTACCTCGGAATTTTGACCTTGTTAATTCTTGTGCTTGATGTTGTTCCTTTGGTCCTCTTTGAGCATGTTGGTCTTGAAACGAATCCTTCGATTTCTGTAATCATCGTCTCTTTGTAGGTGTACGATTGAGTTAGAATTGAATAAGATGTGGTACGCAGCTTGTACGATACGTAAAGAAATGATGCTATGAATATGGAAGATGGATGTGAAATGTAATGGAGTGAAAGTGGAATAGGACTTGTGAAATGAAATGAAAATGGCGTGAGATGGAGTCAAAATGGAGTGAGATGGAGTGGAATTGTAGAATGAAATGAATTTTCGTTTTCTAAATGGTACATCGAGACTTCCACGAAATTTTACGGGGGTTGTCAGGTATTATTATGCATTTTCCAAGCCCAGAAAAATCTCGCCATTGGTTACATGGATCCCCGGAAGATGAGGGTGGCTGTAGGTGAAAGTGGCCAATTTCTTCAGAAAATACACACTAAAATTTTTCTGAAATTTTCTGTGTTTATTCACCTACCTCGATGCATTTACCATAAAAATTTCGGAGACCAACGGATGCACGAGTTTGAAAGTTATGATAAAATCAATTTACGCACTATTTCACCCTTCATTAACGATGTTTACCCAGCAAAAAAAGTACGCAACGGACTCATTTTAAAAATGAGTGTGAGTGATTCCAAAGGGAAACTATGTATTTTTACCTTCTCCACTACCACATGCTTTCAAATTTCATTTTGATGAAGAAAAGGTCTTCTTGTGCAAAAATACTCAAATACGTCTAATGCATCCATAATCTTTGAAAAATGAAAATCTTGCTGAAAAACCCTTAAAGTACCCTTGAAAATTGCTTTTTTCCAAATTTTGTCCGCGTAATACTCAATTTATCATATTCTGAGAAAACCCGGAAGCTCATAATTTTTTATTTTTTCTCCAATCTCTTATGATATTGCGCCAAAAGCGCCTTACGGAAAAAGTTGCAAGAGACGAAAAGCAATTATGCAATGATAGGCAGCAAAGCTATACTACAGCAAGTGATATTGAATTGAAAAAAAAGATGAACATGCTGCTACAAGAAACTAATAAAAATTCTTTTAACGAGTTGTTGTTGATTCCATAAAACCATTAGTCTTCATCGCTTGACATTCATGGTACGATTCTTACCTGCGAATAAATGTGTCGAAGTCGAGCATGGGAAGAAATCATTGGATTGCGATCGATAATGAAAATCGTTAACTGATGCGAGACAACTCGCAGGTAGTAGGCGTCGAGTACCTCGGTGCATCTTGACGGGGACGAATGAATGTGTCGAAGTCGGAGTCGCACTGCCAGTTGACGATCGAGACATTGTTGTATTCCCATTGTTATCAGAGGCTTGCCATTGATGAATCACAGCTCCGAAGGCACTTCAAATAATCTCTAATCTTGATCCCGGATAGTGTTGAGGTCGATGGGACAAGATGTTGGAAGGGTGGACCTTAAGGAATTCCACATCATCCAACACGAGCATAAGACCAAGAATGATTTGAAGAACCATGAAAGATTGAAACCATCATGAAATTGCAAAAATTATTGTGAAATTTAGCCGGTTATGGTTTTTCAAACAAAGCTCATGTCCAATTGCGCCACGACAGCTGGTTTCACAATAGGACTTATTTTTCTCTTAATTTATGTCCTACTCTACTTGAAAAAGAAAATCTTGTTCAAATATATGAATACTTCCGGTGGAACCATGTACGTAACGAGATGATAGATGAGAACTCATATGCAGGTTTGAAAGACACTCTTTGATATGTACATGTATATGAGATGCCAAGCATCTTGATTCGGATGATGTCGAGAAGATATTGAATAATTAAGCATTGGAATCAGGTAAGTGATTGAACCAAGATTCAATGTAATCTTGTCTTCCTTGTCTTTCTCTGTCGTAGAATCGGAGATGTGATCTTCATTCATAGAATCTAGTGATAGGCATGTGAGACTTTGATCTGGTTCAATATCTCCTCTTTATCGATAGACATCCCCAGTTCTTGGACCTTATGCAGGTCTTCTTCTGTTTTGGTTGTTGTTCTTCGATGACGGTGGTGAATCATTTTGCGATACCTCGGTTGTAAGTTGATTGAGGTGTTTTATTGTTGGGGATATGAAATGGTTGTGGAGGTAATGGAGTGGGGAATCTTTGGGGTGTTTATGTGGATGGTAATGGGAAAAGGTTGAATTGAGGGTAAAAATAGAGGGTGATATTGATGTTGTAGTGGAGAGTAAATGGTATGGATAACATTGATCATGGTATTGAGGATAGAGAGGGAAAGATTGAGGATATGGTGGATTTCCTTTATAGGGCCTTTGCCAACTTTGTTGCAGATTGGTTTTGAGGTTGGGATTGAGATGGCGAGGTGTCGAGGTTGGTTTTGAAGTTGGGATTGAGATGGCAAAAGGTTTCCAAGGTTGGTTTTGAGGTTGGGATTGCAGGATAGCCCAAGGTTGCCAAGGCAAGGGTGTTCTCCAATTACCTTGAGGTTGTTGTGCATAACCTTGGCTTGTGCATAAGGATATTGCATCATGTTGGGTTGATGGTACCTTATAGCCCTCTTGGAGCTACATAACAAAGTTTCTCTTGTGCTTGATTTGCTCCATTATCCTTTTGGTAAATTTCCTTCAACCCTGGTAATGATGGGAAATCTTCGGTGGTATGTGATCTGCACAAATTTTACACATTTTAATGTTATCACATGGACATTCATACCAAAGCATGTTTCTTTCTACATTTAGGGAAAAATATAAATGGAAACGACTTTTTTGCTTGTTTTGCACTCTTAGCATGTCGGTTTTTCATTTAAATTACCAAGAATGTTTATCAAATTGTTAGGTTCGATTTGACTTACCAATTTTGATGCGACTTACTTACTTTTGCCACAAATGGATGTTGAGGGGACCTTACACACTTTGCTTTTCCTCTTGATATGTTCTTGCATAGTTCACAAATTTATTGAAATGACAATCGATAAACATCTCCTTTTCCCACAAGATTAAGAGAATCAATCCATTCATCCTTTATAGCATTTAGTAGGAGAGTTTTTAATGCATACGATCCTAAATTATGCAATTTAGATCTTTTGATATTATAAGTAAATCTCTCCACTAAATCTTACAGGCTTTCATCCTCTTTTTGGTTCATCTTAAAGACTTCATTTCTAAGGTCATGGTGCATGCAATAACACTTTATACTTTTCCAAAAATACTCTTTTCATATCATCCCATGTCCTTATAGAATTTGTTCCTAAAGTCATGAACCATCTAAGAGCTCTATCCTTCAATGTTGCAGGAAACAAATTCAATTTTTGCGTGTGCAATGGTATTCAGCCATAAGATCTACAAATTATTTCAAAATTCAAAAAGAAAAGGTTTAAAGGGTCTTCGATCTCATACCTTTGAAGTTAGGAAGTACGGATGGATGGATGTTCTTCATTTGAATGTTGATATCGGTTCTTGAATGGGAAATCCAAAGGATCTTCCTCATTGTCATCATCTCCATCCATTTCTTCAACACCAGCACAGCATCACCTCTTCTTCTACCACCAAAAATATGAATTCATGATGTGGATGTGTGGCTCTTGCGCACCACATGATATAGTGGGTGTGGTAGGTGATTGAAGTTGTGGATGTAGGAAATCGGGATACCTAGTTACACTTCCCGTGACGAGCGCCAAAATGTTTGTGCCTCGATCTAGTCTCCTAAATTGAGTTTGTTAATTTTCAACCGAGTCCCGATGACTGGCCGAAGTGTGGTGCACTATGTGTGCCTAGGTATCTATTATTTCCACTACGTTGTGTTTAGTGTTTTACGATGTTTTTGGTTTTATGGTTTTATTTTGAAAAGGAAAAGAACTAAGTGCTAAATGAAGGGAAACTATTGGTCAAAACGGTGAAGCCTAAACTATGATGGTAAATAAATGCAAATCTTTGAAACAAAGCAGTGTTAACTATGACTAGCAACTGACAAATACAAAGCTTGATAATGACTCTACCTTAAACTCACAACATGAAATTGGAAATGAACACAGAAATGAACAAGCTAAGTGGAAATGAAGTTTTCTCCTAAATCACTAATCAAACGGATAACTTACAATGTACAACATCTCATCCATGAATAAAGATTTGTTTGGAAAATATGTAGGAAAGAATATTTGTAACAAGGTAAAGTTTCTACTCTAAACTAGTTTCTACTTCTATTGCAACTCAATTTAACACCACTAAACCTATCTCAAAAGTTATATGTTCCTTTCAAAAATAGTCTTTGAGAAAGGGCTTTTGTTTAATGAAATGAAAAAGGGCGCAAAATACTCCGGACCTTATAATGATACTATCTTACGTCAGGATAATTGTGTATAGTGTGAATTTTGAACAAAAAGTTTTGTAAATAATTAAGCCTTAGTGAGATTGAATTTTTCAACTAAGACAAAGTAAACTACAATGGACAACGACTAAACTTGAAGTGTTAAAGCAATGAGTTAAAACTAAACTAAGATCTTATTAATCTACGATGAATAGTATTAAACTAAAGAGCCATTATCATACTTGAAAAGAAAAGACAAATGCGAACCACATGCATTCTACCTCGAGGAGTATTAAACCATAGTGCAACTAATCTGTTACATATTACGACCTTATCTTACTTAACATAGTGTTGTTTTGGAACTAGCTTAAGAAAACAAGTACGTAGTAATATCTAATGTGATTGACATAAAACACACAATTAGAAATGAAAACACAATTAAACTCCTAAAATATCACAGTTAATTCCCATTCATCATTAAAGGTATTTTGGAAAGAATTCTTCGACAAGGACTAACCATAATATGTAATGTAAATGAGCATAAAAGCATGAAGTTGATAAAACTATTGAAATTGGAAATTGAAAATGAAATCAAGCTAAGGCTACTTATCTAAATCATCGAGACGAAGCTTCTCGGTAAAAGGACCTCTCTTTGGCAAATTAGCTTGCAAATCAATTAACGTTGACTCGATATACTTGCACTGGTGTCTTTCATTAAAGGAGAAAAATACTTAAAAACGGAGTATTCACGGTTAGCGACGAAAGCCAAAATCTAACCGGCGTTGCTTGGTCTCTGATCATATTTATAATGAAATTAGAACGAACTTGAGATAATGTAGGGATTCTTGTCTTTCCCATTCCTATTCGAATTAAAACTCTTATTGAAGAAATTTGTGTACTTTCTTTGGGGCAATTTGTAAAGTTTGTGTCCCGGTGAACTCTACCTCTTGGTTTTGGTTTCCCGTGCATAACCACATGTAGAATTGTGCTCGGACTTTGTAGGGAGCAAGGAATGATGTGGATGAAGTACGAATTTGCCCATATGCGCCTTTCTTTGAGACGACACCGACAACCCACTCAAACGCCAAAACGGTACACGGAATGCGGGATCGGCTACGGAATGCGTGATCGGTACGGAATGCTTGTGATACTGTAGCTATTTTATGAAAAATTGTTAAAATAGCAAAAATCCTTGGCTTAATATGTTAATCAATTTCATGTAACCTTTAAGCAATCCTAATCATTCTTCATTGATTTTAGGCTTATGAAGTGATAAAATAATGATGAAATGAAGTGAAGGTTTGTAAAAGAGAAGGCAATTCTAAGGCTCAACAATGACTAACAGTTAACACGAGGGCAGAACATTATGGAGTTTGTATAGCACCACTGTCAATCGGGTCTCCATGTGAAGGGGACACGGATACCGATCGAATGCAAGACACTAGAGACTTTTGTTGTGGTCGAAGTGGTGCTATGGATCTGGGCAACTTGACGCTCCGCCACATCAGCGGGGGTCGGATGATTCTTGTTGAGAGTGTGTTGAGTGGGACCTCTTATGGGTGGGCCCAAATTATGTTTTCATTGTTGAAATGATAGTTTCGTTATGCAAGTGATAGGTGAACCATGGTGTGCATATGGCACGGAGTGCTATTCTCGCTCTTTTATGAGAAGATCCCAACACTTTGGCCTCACATGCGGATCCGGATGCCCATGAGAGCCCAAAATGCAGCTAGAGCCGGTACGTAGAGGGAAGTGGGGCATTCGGACGGGGTTTTTTACTAAGTTATTTCACATAGTGAAAGCAATTTTTACTTAAGTAAAATTGGTTTTACATGGTGTACTTGGGTCCATCTAATGATAATAGGTTAGATGACCAAAAAATGGTGTAACACTATGGGCATGTCATATGTATCAAAGTTGATGGACTCGAAAACATTTTGAATGACACATATAATGGATATGCATCATTTTATGGTTTATTGTTGTGTGCTTGCGTGAAATGTGTGTGATAAATTCCAATCTAGAATATTGTTTGCGATGTTATCTACATAGTGCTTTTGTGCTCTAGGTACATGATTGAATGTAATGATTTCAAATTCACGCATCAAAAGCTTCACTCGTAAATATCTTCTAAAAAGGACGAGGATTATGCACACGATAGACACCATTCAATTGCATGACAAGAAACAAGGAATCTAAACGAACATGAAGGTGAAGGATGCGACGAGAAATGGAATCAACTAATAAACCTCTCACTACATCATATTCGGCTTGGTTATTGGTAGCGGTACCAATGCATACGCCATTAAGAGAACGATACATAACCAATGGTTATTGGTAGCAATACGAATTCATAACAGATATATGGTGTGGACGGGGGTCCATGCGAATGGTGCCACAAGACAAAAAATGAGAGGATGATGAAACAATCAGCAGCAGCTTTGAATGCAAGGTAGAAATCAAACAAACAGCAGAGGAGTGCTGCAGGTGGGATTTCTGCAGCCATTGAAAGGTGGATGGTGTGGGGGAGGGCGCAGGGGCAACTTGTGCTCAAGTCACGAAACTCACCATAAAAAACGGATGGTGCCATTCCTATTATGGGTGAAATGTGAAATCATGGGTGGAAAAGGCTTCATGATGTCATTATTACAATAGAAGATGGGGTAGTGGTGGAAGAGGTTACCACATGACATGGCAAAGCTACGACTCATCATCATGAGAGAAAGATTCACATACGCATCATCGAGGGGTGACGGAAGAACGAGCGGATAAGAGATCCATTGATGTTGAGCCCGGGGTGATTGTTGGAAAGGGATGTCAAGAGAAACGAGGAAGGGGAATTCCCAGGAGGGATCTTCCGCAGTGGATCACACAACGATGACAAGTAGAGGATGGTGGCGGGGCTCCGTCGTCTCAGCATCGAGGGGGTGTGAGGGGAATGTTAATGGGAGAAGATGTATCACAATGGCACAAAGGCCATCTTTGTGTGACTGCGGGAGAGGCGGACTAGTTCCATTCGGTCTCATATTCACGAACTACTTCCAAGAGCGCGGTAATGCTTAAGGCAAGGACGAGAGAGTGCGTATAATGGCCATGGAGATCACACAAAATCATAGGGGTGTTTGGTGTGGGTAATATTGGGGTTCTTGGCTACGGTGATGGAAGAAACATAGGTTTAAGGGACCATGCTCGAGAAATGCGACATTAACCATGGGCTTGATACAAGGCAATTCGGGAAAATTATGGGTAGCATGACTAACAACATCACCTGAAAGCACACGGGGGATACACTTTGGGGCCCAGAGGATCGGGGGGTTGTCTTGGCGACCTTGTATTTTGGTGCCTTCTTGCGGGCTTTCCCCTCACCGGCCACTTGGAGACGACCTGTTGAGGTGGGTGAGGCATGAAAACAGCAAAGGGAGGGTCATGGCGTGAGTTGAATGAGGGTCAAGAAGTAGTATATGGTTTGAGTTTGACCGAGAGCGAAGACGGTGGGTGAAATCAATGTGGGGCCCCAGGATCTAGGGTCATGTTAGGAAGAGATAAGGTAGCCATAATAGGTACCAAAAATACTTCGGGAGGAGGGCTGAAACGGTATGCGGTCGGAGGGGTAATAACCGGTCGAGACGGCTGCGAGATCGTTAAGACGAGAGGAACCATTCTAGGAGGGTAGAGGCTCATGGACCACCGGCTACGGATGAGGGCCTTGAGGAGGGGGTCACGAAGGTTGATTCGAGGTGCTACGAGCGGGTTGCGAAGGGCGGGGGCTGGCGACTGGTTGAACCGGTATGTTTAAGGTTAGGCGAGATGATTGCACCATGCGAACATTCGATGAGCTAGGGTCGAGGAGATAGGAGGAGGGAGATAGGGAATGAACCAAGCAAAGAGGAATATTTATAGACTTCGAGAGAACCATTGGTTAAGGTTTGACTATTTCTTTATTGGCCACCAAAGAGATGATGAACTCGAGGGGAGGTCTAAGACTTAGGTTCATAATATGTCAGGCGGTGATGGTGACAATATTTTTGTTGTGAGAAAGCACTTCTTACGGTGAGCGCGAAGGGACGAGCGGAGACATCACATAAGTGTAGCTATGACCCAATAGAATTTTGTTCTAAGGGGGGAATCGATGACTACTACGTCAACACAAACAATCTTGCCCACAAGAGTAATAGGATAATTGCGGAACATGCCGAAATTTTAAGGAAGAGTAGCCATCCCACGCTCGGAGGGTAATAGTGGAAGAAGCTAACTCGGGAGATCCTAAGTTGCTTGAAACCGAAGTAGACATCACACAGGTGGATTCCCCCTCGCCCGATGATAAAAGGAGACGTTGGCATAGTAGATCTTGACAAGGATTTGGAAGGCAACGAAGGAGGAAGGGGGGAAGTTCGACTCGTAAACATCGAAAATCCAAATGATCATATGATGGATCCACGGATCCCATGGCGGTTATTAGAGAGCTTTTCATTGTGAAGGGCACTGCGGGGGACTTCCGGCGTTGACATGGTAGCAAGGGATTGCACCAAGTCATCTACTATACGCAAGGTAGGCGACTTTACCGGAAGCGACATTTCGGCATAATGGTCCTTGGGGATCTTGGTATGAACCTCTGCCCCTGGGTGAGGGATCGATGAGACCATTGGGTGTCGAGAGCTGCGCGTAGGACCTAAATAGGGGGCCTCGGAAACGTAGTGGGTGGGCTTGTTTACTCACGAGGCCAAGAGCTAAAGGTTGAGGTCAACGGTAATGGGTTGGTCGAGTTCATCCATTTGAGGATCTAGTAATCGAGTGCAGGATGGAAGAGGTTGGTGGCGCGACTTTCGGGGGGATCGCTGTCTCGTCCTTGTTAAGGAAAAGGATTGGTAAACACGGTTGGTTGGATAGGGGCAACATTGGGAGGAATCGAAGGGGAGGCTTGTTGTCCTCGCGATGTTGTGAGCTTCCACATACAACGTATTTGAGGAGTGAGACGATCATGGGTGTAGTCACGTAGACACACAAAAAGAATAAGGTTTGTTCGTGCGAATAGACCTATCCTACTTAGGTGAGTGCCTTGTTCTTGGGTTGTTGTGTTAGGTGCATTCCCTTGGGGATTGTTTCTTGGATACTTAGGGAATATTGGTTTGGTTTCATTTCCTCTTATTTTTTGGAAGTAGGAGGATTAGTCTCCTGCTATTGTCACTTTGACCATAAAAGGCTGGTGACTACTATTGCGGGGGGTTGAGAAAATATAAAGGAAATTTCCCAGGGTGCTAATCTTGGAGGAGAGTGGAGCACCAAGCTACGAATACGGATAATAAGGAGGTTGGGAAAAATTGGGGTAAGCGGGTTGGGCAAAAGGAGGAGGCATGTCATATCTTGGATACATGCTACCGCGAGAAGGGTGTTAACGGAGGGCGGCCTCCCGAGGGAAACCATAACCCATGGGAGGATGAGTGTACGGACAGAAATGGATCCAATGATACCGTCGGCGGTATGGGATGTCGATGGTGCGTTGGCGCACGGGTCTAGGGATATTAGGTAAGATGATATGAACATAACGATTTGTGTGTAGATCGGTCATGTTCCATAATGCGGGGCAGCTTCCTCGGTACGAGGGAAGTGAGATGCGACATCTTTGCAAATAAAAGGAAAAAAGGGATGCGAGAAACCGGTCCATGTAGACATGGTCTTCGAAGGTAGGGAGCTCGACATATGATCTTTCTTCTCTTGCCACTCTTGGACATGATCGGATAGGTGGGTCCACGGAGAAGATTGATGGAAATAGGTCAATAGTTCGGTACCGTTATCATAGCGAAGGGGAAGCTAAGTAAGATAGAAAAGCCTAGAAAGAGTTGCAAAAGTAGTATGAGAGCGGAGGCCTGGTTGACATACCACTTGGAAGCTTCTCTAGTAAGCATACGATGGAACAATAGAAGATAGACGAAGTCATCGGTGATGGAGTTAGACGAACACCCACATGTGGAAAGAGCGAACACTGGTTGGTAGGATCCTCTCCGGCAAGCCCTTCAAACTTGGGGATGTACGGGAGTTTGGTTGGCATAGTAGGCCAGCAGGATCTCGCATGGTGTGTGGGAGTCGTTAATCAGCGCTGAAATCAAGAAGGCTGAGGCCACCGCCGCCTCGGGGAGCAAGGGAGCGACCAAAGATATTTCTTGTTGTAGCCCCACTAGTAGCATTCTAGGCATTAGAGTCGGAGCTACCACTAGTGTTGGGTCTTGAACAAGCATGGTGAAGGTGATAGGAGGAGAGCCGAGGGGATAGAACCGAAGGGGAACACAGTGAACCGAATGGGGTAGAATGGGGACTTGATGAAGGACGAACTTGAACCCTACGCGGAGGAGTAAGTCCTCCTAGCGAGCGAGATGAAAGGCCTACGATTCTCTGGGATAAGCGCATTAGGGCACAATGATGGAAAATAGAAATGGATCATAGAAGGAAGAGAGACCAACGAGGGCAAGGAGGTACGAGGATCAAATTATTACGGTGTCGAAGCAAGGGTAGGGAGGTGCGGGATCAATTAATTACAATGTTTTAGTCTTGCCTTGGTGGTGTAAACCGGGGTGCTCTTCCAGAGTTAGGGTGTGCGTGTATGTGATATGTGTGTTAATTTTAATTAAGCCTAGATGTGTGTAGAGAAAAAAGAAAAAAATATGTTGTGTATTGTAAATAAATGCGAAAATTACGAGTAAAAGGAAGCGAGAATATGATAGAAAATAACGGCTAATGATGCATCAATTTAAACCCGAGAGGAGACCTTCCCAACAAGCTGATCTGTGGGTGGGTGAAATCTAGTCAAAACACAAAAAATGAGTCGATGGATCTAAAGTCGAAGGGACGAGGATCTAAAGGTCGAATCTGTTTAGAAATATGTGAGAAAATAGCAAAAAACTAGAGGAAAAGTGTTGCGGGGTGGTGAAAGGCTACAGCTTTGAAGGAAAACGGAGGGACCTGAGAGGACCAAAAAAAACTGAAAAGTGTTTTGGATGGATGAATAACCAATATTAAATGGATTTAAAAGTACGGGTTCAAATATGATATTAAATAAAAAATTGAACACACGAAATCTCGGAAGATGCCTTGTTAAACTCCTCTAAAAAGTTGGAAGTTTAATGAAGCCTAAGGAAACTTGGCTCCTACTTCGATGAGTAAAAATAGCGAAGTACGAGGTCGAAGATGGGTGGAGAGGGAGGTCGAGGAAAACCCTGAACAATAGCCTAAAGACAAACCCATAAAAATCAGAAAAAAATTCCCGCAAAGAAATCTGAACACGCAGTTTTTTGGCTTTGTTTCGGGGCGGGTCGCGTGTTTGAGGTTTTTTTTACATCCTGAAGAGTTGAGGTCATAGGTTTTGGCCCAAAAAGTGTGACCTTCACTTCTGGTATCTCGGAGCAAGTTTCGGAAAAAAAGTGTCGTCTCGATTCTGGGCGGTACGCCACCTACGAAAAAAAACATCGAAATAAAAATAAGAAAATTTGAAAAAAACAGCAGGGTTGGTAGGCCACGGTCATTCGAGGATACGAAAAACGACAGCGGTCGTATTATAAACCCTTGTGGAGTCGCCGATTGTTGGTGTGAATTCTAATCACGAGCGTACGAAAAAAATCTCACTTTAGTTGTCTGTGACCCTAACATCAAATATGGTTGTCAATTTCCTTATATACGGAGTTAGTGATTAGAATAAATGCTACGAAATCTGAGATCTATGCAACCAAAGACATTAAACAACAAATAAAAGCAAGTTGATCCATGCATCCGATGAACAAAATGAAGAATGTTTTTAAAGAATTTTTGTATTATGACACCTGGGAAGGGAACATAGAAAGATGTTACTAGTCCCCCTCAATGGGATGGTTTCTTCTATGTCCTCGGCGCTTCAAATCTAATATCTCTCTCTCTTGATGGTGCATAAAACCTAGACAAAAATAGAACTCAAGGGGAGCTCACAAGCGAAAAGGTAGAAAAAATATGACAATGATGGAGGATCAGTCGGACCAAGTATAGATCTAGAGTGATCTTTAGGCAACAAAAGGTAGTGAATGAATGGAAAAACCCTTCTATTTATAACAAAAATATTTGAGTTAGTCTAGATATTGGTGCATAATTAAAATATTATTAACCAAATCTAGATCCAACTTCTATGGAGATATTTTATTATTTTTGTGGAGGGATTGAATTTGGTCAAATCCCTTTGTTGTAAATAATAATAAATATAAACAAATAATTTATTTATTATTTTAAGAATGTGGTTGATTAATAATTAAATAAATAATTATTTATTCAATTATTTATAAATTATTTAGTCAAATTTAACAAGAAATATTATTTAAATAATGTTTTAAATAATTATTCCTAGAAAATAATAAGAATAAATATTGGTTATCTAATTAATTTTTCTATTTTAGGTTAAATATGACCAAGAATATTAATTAAATTGTGGTTTAATTAATTATCCCTTGAGAAAATCAAACAAATAAGGATTTATTCAATTATTCCTCATGGGGTTTCTTGTTTAGACCATAAACAGCAATAAATTATGGATTACTTAGTTATTTTTCATAGTGAAAGCAATTTTACTAGGGTAAAATTGGTCTTACATGGTGTACTTTGGTCCATCTAATAGTAACATGTTAGATAACCAAAAATTAAGTGTAACAAATTCCATGCATAAAATCACCATAGAGAGGCATCAAGGCACTCTTACGTAAGTGAAGGGCTCCTTTATGCTATGTAGGCCCTTTTGGACCCATTGTGAATGAGAACAAGGCAGAAGCTCTAAAGGCTTAAAGACTCCATAATAGCTTTTGTAGATGAAGGAGAGTGACCTTCACCCTTACACCATTAGTAACATAGGAGAGACTTTTCCCTTGAGTGGTTTGTGAAGATAAGTTGAGAAACCATCAGTAATAGATAGGAATTTTTTTCCTTGATGTGATCTTACGAGAAATGATAAGATGAAGGATAATAGCTTCCTTGATTCCTCCTACAACGTTGAGTGATAATTTCGCTCATTGCTTCATGGTTTGGCTCGGGGTTGACCATCTGCAAGAAATACTTTGCGGTATAGTTGAGCCTATGGTGGGCTGGAATGTGGTTCACCCTTTATAAGTTTTTAGATAATATATAACCATGATAAGGTAAGTACCCTTGTGGAATTTGTCTCCAAAATTTAAACCTTGTTAATAAGAAACAATTAATTATTGTTGAAATGTATTTATGTTTTTATATGTATGTTTCTTGAATTGATAATATGGCATGTAAAATGTTTATATATGATGATAATTAATAGATCTAGTTGAATGGATGTATAATATTCATACACCTACTCATTCATATTTAATATGTTGTCATAATGCACTTTGCTTGAATATGGATAGGAAACTAAATGGGTCACTTAATCATGGTAAATATAGCATTTTATTCCTCATTATGACTAGTATCTATGATACCATTATCGGACAAAATGCAAAATATTTATGCCTATTGAGTGATCGGTGAGCCTAGCGGATAGTATGAGCTTAGAGACAAGATTAAGTATTGATTGAAAAAATAGAGACTCGAAAGGTCTTCTTAGAACATTCGGTGATAAATGCGAAGAGTTCATAGAAAAAATTATTGAATTGGTGAAAGGTTTGCGAAGGTCGTATTTAGGCTTGTGCAGCCTTAAGTGTTTATGTATTTGGTCTTCATTAGAATAGGTAAGGGGATAGAAAAAATATGTGGTGACCTTGATTGAATTTTATTCATAAAAAAGGTGCCCGCGGTTGGGAAAAATATTTGGAGACATCAAAAGAGGAAAATTGCCAGGCAACGACCTCATAGCTTTCCCAAAGAGAGGCCTTACAATGCTCATGGAGAGGAGAATGGTATCTATAGTGAAAAAATACTATGGAAACTTTGGTTCCCTATAAATATTTTTAGATCTTGTTATGAGCCATGAATATCCAATTTTTAAGTTCCTTGCTTGTGGAGAACGTTTGTGGATTGTCCTACTATCTCGGAATCATAGAGAAATTTGGTGATTAACCCCACTTTTCATTTTGTTTTTTTCTTTTTATTAAATAAATTTGGAAATTCAAGGAATTAAATCAATGGCTTTAACCTTGGTCATGTGGCTAAAACAAGGGCCATGACCAAGAGCAATAGCTAGCCCATAAGGAGTTATCTTGCTATAAATTGTTGAGAAGTTAGGTGTCATCACCTATCGATATGCATTTCAAACATCCCCATGGGGTGGTAAAATGAAATGATAAGGGAATAAATCTAGAGTGAAGTGGTATAGTCACATGTTTGAATTTAGCCACGAGAGATCAACTTGAGTATTCCAAATTTCATAATATTCGGTGATAAATAAGGGTTGGAGGTACTCACAGCATGAATGCTTAGTGTAGAGTACGTGGTATCACTTGTTGGGAGTTGGGTATCATTATGCAAAAAAAATATTATTATATCATCCTATTAACTTGTAGGTGTTGGGATAATCTAACCCTTTAAAACTAGTCATCTCCTAGACATCACCAAAAATTGATAAGGATTATGACATGGCTCGAGTTAAAGTGGTCATGCTTTATCACCCATATGTTGACCAATGTGGCATTGACATCAACTTGATGTGGAGCTAACATGGCATTGATGTGGATCTATGATTCAAATTTATGAATGGAATGAAATTATATACAAATTTATAACCAAAAATAGAGATACGGTGAGACCTGAATTCTATTAATAAATGGAAAATTTTGAAACTATATAAATGTAGAATGAAAACAAACTAACTCAAATGGTGGTAGATAATATCTAATAAGAGATGTAGCGGCTATTTGCACCCTTCACCCAACTATCTTACAATGAGGCTCGAGAGGCTTTTTTATCATAAAGCTTAATGAAACCTTAAACATCCAAAATCCTAACCCTAGGAGATGAATCCCCAAAGGGTTGTGGGCCAGGTGGGGTAAGTTTAAATGTCAACTAGGGTCATAACTTTGGTATAAGATCTTTGTTTAGCACGCACAACAACCTATTGGAAAGGTATATTTGAGAAGTAAATTTTCCAATTGCACTCACAATCTGCAAGCTTTATGACTACGAAGTGCATTTTTCCTCAAAAAATTTCATTTAAGGCCTTAAAATGGATACGGAAGTTCGAAACGAAAATCTATAGAAAATCTTCCACAATAGAAAATTGTATTGTGAACGATGGAATAAGTGGGTGGCCAACGATATCCACTGGTTCGTCCTCCCCCTTAGGAAGCAATGGGCTCCATTGCATTGAAGTGCCTCCACTAGATGAGGAAACTTTAGTTGAACTTAGTCCCTAGTTAGCCACTTGCCTTGGTGCGGGGAGTTGGCCTACTTTGAAAATCGAGATACAAATGAATCCTTTGTTGATGAGTGTTATTAATATGTGCATCCATGATATAATCAATTGTGTTATGTTCGATGAAATATAGGTTGGGCTACATCGGTGTCAATTTCTCTATGATTTTTTTATGTATGACAATGGTGGAAAGTATGGTCGAAGGTGGTCCACATTGAACACTAGGTATAGGCCAAGGAAGGGGAGATAGTTAGCTCAAAAGAGTTAACACCCACAACCTTGGTGATGGCATAAGTACCATAATGGAGTGATTGAAGTTTCCAATGGGCCCATGCAAAGCTGTTCCTTATGCAAATGCAACTAAACCTTGTCTCCCACTTCAAACTTGTGTGGCACTCGGTGTTGATGATGGAAATGTTTATAATTAGTGTTGGATAGAATTGTGAATTACAGATAAAACACTTCCACAGACGAGGTGATAATCTAGAACGATAGATTAAAGACTATACAACTTCTTCTCTAACTAGGCTTGAGACACAAAAGAAAGATTAGAAACTTACTTGGAATCCAAGCGCTTCCAAATGGTTCATGTCGCCAGTTGCAACTTCAAATTCCAGCCGGTTTGTGCAAAATGCTTCCATATGCAAGAATGAACACTAAAAAAACATAAGATAGAAATAATACGGATGTCTATTCAAGTTATTTTGCTAAATCGGTAAAGCATAAACCATATACGGCAACTAAGATCTTACAATATGGAAAATCAAAACCAATATAGATGCATATAGGGAAAAAGTAAGTTGTATTCTTTATTGATGATAGAAAGAGGGGTTACAACCTAGTTACTAATTTGAAGTGACCATTCTAGCAGCATTCCTAGCCTCATCATAGTATAAATCTCTCCGGTTGTTACACAAATCTAACTCTCAATTGAAAATCCACTTTAGTATTTCTCTACTCAAATTCTTCCTTCTCCAAACACTAAGATGCGGCTGTTCCAATTTATAGAGAATACGAGGTAGTTTTATAATCAATGACTTTCCAATAATAGGCAAGACATGTTCCCAATATTGTAGATGTCAAATGGACACTTGGATTCGAAGCTTGACATATGTGAACTCTTCTAGAAGAGCCTTTGGCCAAGCGGAGATTTTGGAGCAGTGAAAACTTCGCTCCCAATGTGACCAACGCACACCTATGAATGTTGGGAAGTGATTTGTAGAAACAGCCTTGCATGGGGCTACTTGCATATGCAACGCACTTATTCCATTTAGATACGGCATTGGTGAGCTCTCATGTGATATATTATAAACTTAAACTTTGTAAACCATTTCTTGATGAAAGTCATGCTTGATTTGTCTTGTTCTTGTCTTAGGGAATATAGCAAATTAAAATGATAGGGGATGATAGACCCTTAGTCATTGGTCCTATAAATGATGCCCGATTAACCGGGTCATTGGGAATGATGCCCAAATTGACCTATAACAAATTCCCCACAAGCATGAGGTCAAAATAATAAAAACATTTGATTGAGATGATTTACCTTTGTGATGAGTTGGAGATGAACGGAAGTGGTCACCTACATCAATATTACAATACATTACATCATGATATATCCATCTTCAGTCATAATTGCTGAGGGTAGGCATTCCCATGTTCAACACATAAACAATCTAAATAACATGTACATAATTCGGAAAGTCGCGAGCATTGGAATGTTTCCCAGTAGAAAATATGCCAACGAGATATAGGCCCATATTCGAGATGACGATCTATATGTAAGGTCATCGTTCGGATGATGTGTAAAAAAATCACGAAATCATAGCACAGATAGCTAAAAACTAGATACGAGGTCTTCTTATCTCGTTGATCGATCATTCGGGTACAATTCTAGCGATGCGAATATATGATTTGTCATCTAACATGGAAAGACATCATTTGATTACCCGACCCGATGATGTGAGAAGTTTATTCTAACAAACACGATAGAACCATTAATGAAAATTTCCCTCGAGTACTCTTTTGTACATTTCGTAAGGCATGAATAGACGATTTGATGTCAAACGGCCAAACAAAATGTTACCCCGAGTCAAAGGTGGAAGCGAGGATCTTGTCGATGCTATAACAAGCCTGAAATGCTGGAATACGATGTTTCTAAGTGAACTTCCTGGATATTGATTTGTCGTCGACGAAGTCACTGTTAATGGCTTCGGAAGTTGCGAGTTTCGAGAGAAAAAAAGTATGACTTAATATGGCAATTTTTTGAGGCAGTGATGATAATGAAGGTTTACGAGTATTGCGGAAAGGATGAGTTTATTCACTAGATGACCTCTCTTGAACATAGTGGTGACACTATGATGAGTTGGTAACATTGACCCAAAGGCGAAGTGAAGGTATGATGAACCATAGGTATGAATGAACCATCAAGAT
Source organism: Pinus albicaulis (assembly GCA_034641835.2). Classification (NCBI taxonomy): domain Eukaryota; kingdom Viridiplantae; phylum Streptophyta; class Pinopsida; order Pinales; family Pinaceae; genus Pinus; species Pinus albicaulis. The sequence continues at coordinate 29,154 of JAXQQM020092439.1, read as the reverse complement.
GATTACCCAACCCAAACAGTCACGGACATGGAGTGAAGGAAGTGTAAGTGTTCAAGAGCGACTTGCTGCTACCATAAGGAAATTTTGCTCACTTTTCCCAAATTTTCACTGGTCGTTCATCGACCGGTACCTCTTTATTATTTATCGAGCTTGAGGAGGATAACATTTCCTTGATCTATAATTCAACCCTTGGTGGATAATTATTTCTATTAAATAATTTAACGAGTCTAGCGATGAATGAAACTCGATTCTTGCCATGATCGACAAGCCCGTCACTATTTTATGTTTTGAGCTTAACGACGGTGATAGCCCGAGTCCTTTTTCATATTTAGAGAGTTTTGAAAAAGAGAAGGATGAAAGAAAAACTCCATAAGTAATTTTTTCGTAAATTTTTCACTCGAGACCCAAAAAATTGTAAACTAATATACGGGAAAGCTGTTGAGATTGCAACAAGATGAGGCTTAGTGAAAAGAAGTCGCCTTCACTAAGTAGGCCGTACGCTATTTTTGGCGCAAAGTCTATTTTTAGACTATGTCTATTTTTAGACATATGGATCATGTTCTATGAGTTGCGGGATGCTATTTGTGGATGGTTGTTCGAAGTCGGGAAAAAATAGATGGACTTATATTTTTAGACATACTAGGCGGAATGTATTTTTAGATTGCAAGTCTAAAAATAGATATGTCGAATATTATTAGCTCTTAATAATATTTGGACTCTAAACATTATCTTATCCCCTCTTAGAGCACTTGAGTTTGAGTCACGGATTTGGCACATACGGTACGTGAGAAGGAATTACGGTATTCCTATGGTTTGGTGGAGCTATTGCATGGTTGACTTCGATTAGAACTCATGTGTCGGTTGGTGGAGTTGATGAGACGATTAATGGGTGTGTTAGAGTTTAACTTAGTTGAGCTAGTTGTATCTAGTCTAACTTATTGATACAATTAGTGGTGGTGTAGATTAATTATTAATTAATTCACTAATTGTTAACTTTCATAAATCAACTAAATAATACATCGATTAGCGCAATGCATGGACAGTTTCGGTGGAGACCGGTGGAGAGGTAGGTGAAAAAGAGCGGTGTGACTATGGGTTGTGACTATCTTGATTGCATGAGATTTGCACACACATTGATGGAGAAACGATGAGGATTGCGCGGTACATCTTTTGGTGGGATTTGAAACTTGATCTCATGATTATCCATATTGGATTGCGTAGTGAAGGTGGCCTAACGGTGGAGCATATTGGAGCATGTGATTTGTACGATGCGAGCTTGTGTAGTGTGTAACGATTGGAGATTGTGCGAGAGCTTGTGAGGAGTTTGTGTACAATGATTGTTACATGATCTCTATCATTATAATATACGGATAGTTGGGGTTTTTCAGCTTTAATCTTTCCCATAAATATTGTGTTTATATGTGTGATTGTTTATGGTTTTAATGTGCGCATGCGATTGTTTAATTTCACGCAATTGATGATCAATAGTAGAAGAGGTTATGTATTATGCATGAAGCTCAAATAGTGTGTAATCGGGACAATCTCGGTGAATAATTTAACAATTTATTCAAATTTATACATGTTATCGGAAACGATATTGATCATTGGAGCAATTGCGAAACATTGAAGCGGTTGAGTTTTGTCTTTGGTGGAATTCGAATTGCAGCGGTGTTTCTTGGTGTCGAAGTTGAGATGTATTTCAACGAGATTGAAATTGGAGTATGCCCTTGAGGGCGGCTCAAATTGGCCATGGAAGGACGAGGATGGAGGCGGTGTGGATGACAATGGGTTGAAGGAGTTCATGAATCTTCAATTCCCAAAGCCTACTTCTAGCGATGTTGCGAGATAATTGAGGCTTGGCAAAAGAGGACGTGAAGTGTCGAAGGATTACGTGGAGGCGTGAGAAAAGATCATAGTGTCCAGCATGGTAAGGCTTCTCCATTCTGATGTGACCTTGACATATTTATTCCAAAGCAAGAGCGACCAAGGAAGTTGGCGCTCAAGGATAAACTCGAGAAACATAAAGATGGAGAAAGGTGACGATGCCCAAGTACCTCACGAAGTTCACCTTTGATGCGGTGGTGGAAGTGTGGGGCTGACTGTAGATGATGAGGACTTGGTGAGCTTGGGTCTCCTTGGGTGCCAGAAGAGTTTGCATTCCTATCGGACTACATCCCAGTAGTGGAGAAATTGCCGAGGGATGGGAGCGACTTTGGTCGGATCTTGTGCAAGAGGAGATAAGGCGAGAGAAGTACACGAGGACGGATCATCATCAAAGAACTCTAATGAAGAGAATTGCGCTTTGGCTGCCAAAGAAAAGAAGGGGAAGAGCAAGAAAGCTTCTCAATTCGGTGTGAAAGGCAGAAGCAAGACATGTCCAAGGTGAAGTGCTTTCAACATCACCAACACGGACATTGTGCCACAAATTGTACGCATGAAGAAGAAAAATAAGCGGTGTTAGATGCGGTGCGGAAGGCTTTAGCCTCGCGATTTAGTGGATTTTCATGATTGCATTCTTGGTTTCAAGTATGGCGGGATGAGTGTGGTTTTGAACAATGGTGCGTCTTTTCACATGACGGAGATCAAGATTTGTTTGCGGTACGGATGAGAAAGATCTTCGGAGTGCACATCGAGATGGCGATGATGGTGGAAATACGATTACGTAGGTATCGGTACCATTTCCTTTGAGATGGAGTCTAGTAAACCCTTTGTATTGAAGGAAGTGATGCATGTTCTAGGATTGAAGAAGAATCTTATCTACTGTGGCGATGTTAGAAGACAAGGGATATGATGTTGTCTTTAGCGAGGGAAGAGCTTTCTGTGCGATAGAGCAGGCGAGTGAACCAGGAGATGGGGGTTCGAGTTAAGAACCTTTATCAATTGTGGTGAATGGGTACATGACAATGGCGAGGGCAAGGCGAAGGTGAGTGAGCCGGGATGATGGCGAGTTGTGGCAGGAGATTGGGCCACCTTCACCATCGGAGCTTTGAAGATGCTGCTGACGGTTATGCGGAAGCTACAAAAGGCACTCTTACGCGGTCGGATCGGTGCAAGGGGTGTACCTTGGAAAAATTTGTGAAAGCCACCTTTCACGAGAAGGATAGTCACGCCACAACGATCCTTGAGAGAATTCACTCGCGTGTGTGGACCTTTCTCGGTAGCTTCGACGACCAAAGCACGAGGTACTATGTGATCTTTGTTGATGATTTTTTCTCGTAAGTGTTGGATCTTCATGCGAGAAGAAGAGACATACTCAAAGTTACGTGAGGTTCAAGGCAGCAGTTTGAGAAAGAATCGAAGCGAGGTGAAGGCTCTTAGGAGCGACAATGGTAGTGAATTCATACGGAAAAATTCAAGTACTTTTGCGGCTTCGAAGGAACGGAGAGAGCTCATAGCACCTCATAACCCACGAGCGGGAAACGGGGTTGCGGGCGGAAGAACGGAAACGATCGTGGGTCACATGAGGCGATGCGGCCGTGCCTTCCCATACACTTGTGGGCGGAGACGCATGCAATGCGTATATGTGCAAAACCGTTGTCCTCACGAGGATACTTGGCATGAGTACACCCCGAGGAGGCGTTTTTTCGGTAAGAGGCGATATTTCCCATTTGAGGATTTTTGGTTCCTTTTGTTTACATTCATGTGACGAAGGATGCCGGGGAAGAATGCGGAGCCGATCGCGAGAGGTTGGGATGTTGTGGGGTACAGCGACCGCCCCACAACTATCGTGTGTATTTTTCCGGACGGTCGCAATCTTGTTGTGTGACGGGATATCAAATTTCGAGGAGGAGAAAGCCATGAAGTGTTCGATTGAGAGGGAGCTACACTTGCATGTAGAGGAGGAGCTATTAGTTCCTAAGGATGAGCCTCGGAGATGTGGATCGGCCACAAAGGAGGTTCATGGAGTGGAAGAAACCACTCATGCGGCACCAACCATCGAGAGAGCGGAGACGCACTACGAGCGAGCGGCGGCTCAAGATGGGGAGAAGGTTGTAGGAGCACCTACATCACGGCGCGAGATAGATACATTCACACCGAAATAGGTATACTAGATACATGGCTCTCGCGAGCAAGTGTGTCGTGACGGAAACCATCCTCTTTCGAGAAGGCTCGCTGGAGGATCCGCATGGGTAGATGCCATGGTGGAAGAGTATGATTCGATTGTCGGAAACGGTGCATGGGAGATTGTCTCGGCGTAGGAAGGAAATCGGTAGTGGGTTGAAGATGGATCTACAAAGTGAAGCGAGCGGTGACGGGAGTGTGGAGAAGTACAAGGCAAGATTTTTTGCCGGTGCTTTTCATAGATAGAGGGATCGATTATGGAGACCTTTGCACATCGCAAGGTATTCTTCCATATGGACGATTCTTGCTCTCTCGGCGCGAGATGGGGTGGCACATTCATCGGATGGATGTGAAAGGCATCATTCCTCAATGAAGTGATTGAGGAGGAGGTGTACATAGAGTAGCCCCGAAGGTTTTGAGATCTTCGACGTGGTCGCATGTGTGCGGGGAGCTCAGAGCGTTTGTTATGGCATCATTTCTCACCTTCATGATTCATGATTGCTTTGATGGTTTTGGGCACCCATTCCTACATACTTGGACAAATTCACTTAAAAACGATGTAAAAATCCCCATACGCGACTATGCCGTACTTTTCCGCGTGTCATGATCCAATTTCTTGCTTTTTCACGTGTGCCATTAAAATTATGAAAAAATATATAATTATTCCCTATTTTCGAGTGGGTTGATGGTTACTCGGGTAGTTCAACCACCCCGGCCACGTATGCTCTGTTGTTGAAACTACTTGGAGGGGTAAAACCCTCATGTGTAAGCCTAAGGGAGAGAGAGAATTATTGATATTATACTCTTTGTTGGTATTCCCTATCCAAGTCCCCGATTCCAGTGCCTCTGCACTTTCCCGATTCATTATAGAAACCCTTGTTTCCTTGAGATGCTCATCTCCCTATATGTCATCCTAGGCCTGCCGGTTGGGAAGGAGTCTTAGCGAGGCAAGGGCTGGACGGATCCGAACGACGGTGCTCGAAGGCGTGGGAGGATTCGTTGATCTCTCCACTCGTTACTTTTGTACATGCTATTTTTAATACGAAGTACCATCTTCATTCCCGAAATATACGTGTTAGTGTATGCTTATATGTATGTGAAAATTGTTATTTAAGCATTCATTATGATTTATTTAATGTTTTATATGAATCTCACTAACATTTAGAGTAGATATATGCTATGCAACTAGTTCTTCGTGCTTGTTTCTTCTGTCTTTCGGAGTTAAGAAGGAAGGACGATTCTTGAGGAGTTTGAACACGTAACGGGATCTTCTTCAATAGTAGGACCTACGGGTAAATTTCTCATTCTACTCTGTTGGATTTTTCTGAACGTGCATGGTTGTGTGAGTCCTTCTTAAGTAGCCTTTTTGCTACGCGCGGAGGTTGTAGCCCAATGAACCTCTAGGGTGATATTTCCCGAAAACGGGCGGCGACTCCGGCGGGATCATTCTTGTGATTCTCACATTGGGTGGTTTCGAAATTGTTTGATATGATTCGACAGTTTATCTTTCATTTGCAGTCCGGTTTATTATTTCTCGGTCGATCACAAAGTCCTGGTTCTTTTCCGGGCTTTCTTTTTTGTTTTTTTTATTATTTACCTGCGCATCGTGCTTTTGCACACGGTCGCGTATACATGCGACTTTGTCTAAAGGGACCCGCGTATGCGCGGGCGTTCCCTTAGCACAGAGACGCGTATGCACGTTGGTTACGCAAACGCCAGTAGCGTATACCTAAGCTGATTTTTGAATTTTTGGGTTTCTTGAATTTTTTGGTCCTTTTGGTGTGGAGACTGTTCTACGGTGTCTGTACTCTGAATTGTAAAGTGGTTCTTGTCTTTTCTCTCTTTCGTTTGATTGAAAACTAGTCTTTTTGGCAAAGTGTTGTTTCTGGTCTTTGGCATACAGTTGAGTTCAAGATCGCTTTTACGAGCATTCTTGGTTGTTACCTTTATCGAACGGAGAGAGCTTACAACTCCACTTACTCGCTCCTATCTTTGTGTTGTGCTTAGCATTGCGATTTTTTTCTTCATTTTTGATTGGTTTTCTGAGTTCCATAGGCTAGGTTTTTGTTGCAACTTTTGAAGAGCTTTTTCTAGCTTTTTTTGGAGTGTGACAAGTTTATACTATTATTCTAGGAGCTGATTGGTGGGTTTTCTTGTCTTCTAGTGCTCTTATTTATCTTCTTTACGAGTTAGCCTTATAAGGTTGGGAGCATTGGTGAAGTTTTATTAGCAGAATTCGATCTTGTTTGGTTTGGATTTTTGATAGTTGTGCTTGGTCTTTTAGAGCTCTTTCTCTATAAAACTAAAAAGCTCAAAAAACATTTGTTTTGCTTTTTAGTTTTACATTTCAAAGGCTTAAAAAACATTCTCGCTTGTTATTTTCTTTTTTGTTGTTGCATTTTCATTTCGTTTTGCCATATCTTTTGAAGTTTTGTGAGGTTCTGGATTTCGGTTTGTGGCTTGATAATTGGAAGGTTGTTATTCATTTCTTCTTCTTGTTTTTAAGCATTTTTGGGTGTCTTCATATTAAGAGTTCTTGTTTTAGAAACTAACTACGGACTACCAAGAAGAGTTAAAGGCGAAGGACTTTTTTTGGAAATGTCCTCTTGCTTTAGGAGATTTGCATCTTAGGATTTGCATGCTTGTAGTGATTTGCATTGGGTGCATTTAATCATTTATTCAATTTCATAATTTTGTGAGTGTGAGTTTGCTATTCGAAAAGAAAAAATACGATTTTTAATCTCATAGAACACGTATAGAGATTGCTCTTCATCGAAAGACAAAGAGCTGCATTTGCATGTAGTTAAGTTTTTATTAATTTCTTTTGCGTCAAAACACCATAAGTTTCATCTCCATATCCTTGTGACTTAATATAACAGCCCATTAAAATAAGCGATTTAATCTAAAATCAACTAGCGAAGTTTTCTAAGTGTCGATCACCAACTAGCTAGGTTGTAGGGCCTTGGAATAGGTGAGTGGAGAGTTAACTCTCCAAGGCCGCTCAAACGAACATAGAAGTTGATTAATTGAGCGAAAATCCAACTCCGTTAGGTGGACGGGAAAACTCTCCTCCCGAGAGTCAAGCGCGAGGAAGTAAGAAAGTGAGAAGAGGGATGCCCCTTCTCAGGTTAGGCCGAATACGACCTCAAGACCGTTTCGCCGAAAGCCGATGCGGATTGGTGTCCATAGTTTCCACTCCTAGGTTCCACACGGTGTTGAATACCGAAGTAGTGCACAGTGGAGACGTACGCATCACTTTCGGCGATGCTTAGGGGGTGCCCTTGCAAAGCTGGGTGCTTGAGCGGCAAAAGGTTTGTCATTAGGAAATTTCCCGGTGTAGCCATTTTATGATACCTTCGCTAGTTGTTACGGGCCCTAATCATCCCAAGCTTCTTTTCGGGAGGTCCTATACTTCGCTTTCCTATATTTTGGTGTCCGAGTCCTCATCACCGAAAGCGGAAATACTTGGAGGTTGTTTGCTTGGTAACTATCTCGGGGATTTTTATTTTAGTGAGTGCTCTTTTCTCTAGCTTTACCAGCTTTTCACTTTTTTTGACTCTAATTTAAAATCTCTAGTGGGTCAACGACGCCTCGATGATCGAGGAGAATCCCGGGGGGTTATCTCCCGAGAGTCCGAGCCTTCTTCGAGAAGGCGCTAGGGTGTTAGCAAGTGGTTACCACTGCAGCAAGCGTACGATCGGTGGAGAGAGATCCTCACAAAGGTACGAAGGTTTCACGTTGATTACGGTGTCGGTCCGAGAGGAGCGTTCGCTCACCCTGGCAGTTTTTGTTTCCTCGAGAAGAAAGATTTTCCGTCGAAGACGTGCTGAGCCTCCACTACGGTCCATCTCCTCTTCCTCACGATTGCTCCGTTTTTGTTCAATATATCGGACACGAGTCGGGCCGAGAATCTACCGTATCATTCTTATCTTTCGATGGCCACGATTAGGAACGGCTTCTATCGTGAGTGCTGGAGGCATTCGGACCCACCTTTGTTGAAGGAGGGGGCACTATTGCTATCTTTGATCACTTCTAGTGCTGTTGTGTTTGGCTGCGGGTTTCACCCCGAGGTACATGCTTCTCATTCTGGTCCCATACATTCGAGGGGATGCCCTCTGAGTAGGAATCCCTCTTTTCCCTTTTAAATGCTGTGATGGATCTACACCCATTCCCCAGCATGGCTGGTAGGATCGACTTCGTTTGAAGTTTCCCCTTTGGGTGGACACATTCTAGTTCCAATCCTTATTTAGGGTCGTTTCCGTTTACGTCCCCGGACCCGGTTCAACCCCCGCTTGGTGCAGGGGGGGAAAAGTTCGACTACTTTTACGGGGATGGAACCACATATTCACTACGGTGGGGGCGACGAATGGGTTTTACGGTCATCGAGGGAATGCTTCTTTCCCGCTAGCGAGTCTTATCGGATGCTTTTCTCCTGCGGCTCTGTGCTTGGAACCCTGTCGGGGGCTTTCCTCTTCATTCGATAACGAGGCGCGGTGCGGGATTTGGTAACTCGGCGTGGGAGGAGGTTCTTCTTGCGTTTCCTACGGGTCCTTTCTAGCAACCTGGTGCCTTATCCGTCCGAGCTATTCTTTTCGAATGTTGAGAATCCATCCCTGAGATGGAATCCTCACGCTACGCCGCTTACCTTTTTACGTAACGTTGAACTTGCGGATTTGTGAGATTGACTGTCGTCCCGATTCGTTATGGTCAGGGTGGCCTCCCGGTCCCCAACCAAACTTTATGAGATATTCCAAAAAATTTGAAGGTAAGAATGGGGAGGATGCATGCAGCCACATCACCACTTTCCACTTGTGGTGTTCTTCGAACTCCCGATCGATGATTCGATTAGGTTGAGATTATTCAACGCACCCTATTTGGAAACGGCAGCAAATGGTCTCATCGAGCTCACTCGGGGCGGTTTGCCACAATGGGCCCCGTTGTCACATTTTCTAAACCATTTCGGTTACTGTCGGTTGAGGGCCGGGACCGAACTCTGGCTAATTTTAGCGAGGATGAGGAAACTCACATTTCGTCACATTCGGGGAATGAGAGAGGAGCTTATCAAGCTCATATTCGGGAAATTCCTTCTCGAATGGTTTCTCAAATCCCTGCGGTCGAGATATTTCAAAAGATGTATCCCTATACGGGGTATTTTACGAGGAGCGAGCCATTTTTGGGCCAATGGTGGGCGGTATTCGGTACGGGGTCCTTTATAAATATTTGTGGCTCCCTCGCTCTAAATTGGTTTATCAAAAGCTGGCCGTCGCATGGTGATGGGCTTGTCGGATCGATCGATAGTGAATTAACGACGACTGCTTTCTCAAGCTAGGCGATTGTCTTTACAATCTGCTCCTTCACAAATCCCGGATTGTGCTACTTAGTCATCGCCTTCCCGATCTTTGTCCATAAATGTTGTCCAAGCACGGTCCCAAAGGAAATCCATCGTCGGAGTGGGAAGAAGGAAGGGACGAAATAATAAGAAAAAGGGCAAGAACGGGAAGGGTAATGCGAATAAAACCAACGAGCATGTTGGTGAGGGTCCAAAGGAGAAAAGGAAAGTGAAGTTTCCATGCAAGCTGTGTGTTGGAGACCATCTTACGCACTTTTGCCCCAAAATTCAGGATACACAGTGCTTGTTAGCCCAGCAGGGTTCTTCTAGTTCCCAGGCTGTGTTAAGAAACCCTTTTCCCCAAGGACAACAATTAGTTGTTGGCGCGAACCCAGGAGGGGGAAATTCCATCAAACATTTTCATGATGAGTGCTCACGCGGATATCGCTACGAGATCCCATGATTATGGCGGAGAAGAGTCTTCGAAAGCTAAGGATATTCCTGATGCTACTGAGCCGCTTCACATTACCAAGCCTATTGTTGAGTCTATGCCTCGGATGCCCAAAGCATCCTCTAAGCGATCGACGATTAATCCAAATGCTAGGGCTGCCCAGAACTACTCTATTGTGGAAGATCTGGCACAGAGTCCTTGTGCTATGTCAGCTTTAGAGGTACTCCAGTCTTGTCCGGCTCAGCGCAGTGCTTTGCTCACTGCCATTGGGGCTATTGATCCAAAAAATTCTCTTCTGATTACTTTTGATATGACTAATTTTAAGAAGAGACTCCCCCATCACATGGCTTTTCATATTAAATCATCGTACCGGAAGTGTAACATCTTTCGAACGGTTGTTGATGAGGGTGCTTCCACATGCATGATGTCTCTCACATGTTGGAAGACAATTGGATCTCCCAAAGCTATTCCATCTACCACTCTTCTGACTGCGTTCGATGGTCATTCTCACAGACCCCATGGTATTGTCCCAGCTTTGCCCATCTGTGTTGGGGGCAAAACTGTCAATATAGAGGTTGAGATAGTTGACGCAAGCTTGGACTACAACCTTCTGTTGGGGAGAAACTGGATTTATGAGATGGATGCCATTGCATCCTCATTATTTCAGATTATATGTTTCCCTCACGAAGGGAGGATCGTTACAGTGGATCAACTGGACTGTCCTCCTGTAGACCCGAATGCGTCTACTGACTCATCTGTTCCTAAGTTGGATAATACTAAGGTGCCTGTCGAGAATTTAGGAGTTGGAATGTATTCTTCCTTGATGGGTACTTTCGATATTCCTCCTCCTACGGTGCATATAAATGCTATTTCATCCTCCAAGGCTCCTCTTCGAAGAGAGTTCTTCAGAACTCATTATTTTTCGAACCCTTGGACCTTACCTTCCCCTACTGCCACATTAGCGGAAGGTCAAGTGGGTGGAATGGCATTTCCTATTTCTGCAGCTGAGATTGCTTATCAGTCTATTGTTGACTCTGCAGATTCCATCCCAGCTCCTCTGTCACCGGAAGAGTTGGATGGCGATGTGGCTCCGGCTTGGACACTTAGTTCTTCTTCGGCCCAGGATTGCCTTGATACCACTCTTCCATCTAAAGAGGCCATCCTGGAAGCCATGACTGGTATAGATAGACCGTGGGATGATTTGCATCATTGGTCTTACTTTTTACTTAACTTGAGCGAAGTTGAAACAAGTTTTCCAAGTCCTCCGTCTCCTGGTCCTGTTCGCCCAGTCTTGAACCCTTTAGCACCAACACAGGTTTATGCTGAAGGGAACATGGCTGTGATTTCTCCTACTATCCCGGTGAACATTTTCAGCGATCCCAATATTATCGAGAATGTCTTCATCGGAGCTGAATGTTCCCGTGAAGAGATTCAAATTTACACCGAACTCTTTAAAGAGTATAGGGATGTATTCGCTTGGTCTTATGAGGAAATGCCTGGAATAGATCCATCTATTGTCCAGCATGAGATCAAGACTTATGAAAACGCTAAGCTGGTGAGGCAAAAACTTCATCCGGTCAATCTTAGGAAGGCATTAGCTATCAAAGCTGAGGTTGAGAAGCTGCTTAAGGCGGGATTCATTTTCCCTGTTCCTTTGACTGAATGGGTTTCAAATCCCGTTCCCGTAGATAAAAAGCAAGGAACAATTCGAGTTTGCATCGATTTCAGAGACCTAAATAAAGCATGTCCTAAAGATAATTACCCCACACCATTTATCGATCAGATCATTGACGAGTGTGCCGGTAATGATATTTTCTCCTTCATGGACGGTTTCTCTGGATATAATCAGATTACTATCCGTCCTGAAGATCAGCATAAGACTGCCTTTATTTGTCCCTGGGGTAATTTTGCATACAAGAAGATGCCTTTTGGTCTTAAAAATGTTGGGGCTACGTTTCAGCGGGCCATGTCATATGCCTTCCACAACATCAAAAAGATTATCGAGGCGTATTTGGATGATTTAGCTGCTCATTCTCGAAAGAGGATGGATCATCCTGCTCACCTCCGGAAAATATTTGAACGATGTCGGTTCTATAAGATTAGATTGAATCCGAACAAGTGCGTTTTCGCGGTTACATCCGGTCGGTTATTGGGATTCATTGTGTCTAGGGAAGGGATTAGGGTAGATCCCTTCAAGGTTGAGGCAATACTTCGGTTGCCTCCCCCATCCTCTATCCGTCAACTTCAAAGTCTACAAGGAAAGTCTAATTTTCTTCAGAGATTTATTGTAAATTATGCTGAAGTTACAAAGGGATTTATGAGATTGTTGAAGAAGGGAGTTCCATTTCTTTGGGATGACTACGCTCAATGCTCATTCGATGCTTTGAAGAAAGCATTGACCTCTTCTCCTTTATTGAGTCCACCTGATTATAGTAGGGATTTCCTTTTGTATCTGGCAGCAGCAGAATCTACTATTGGTATGGTTCTGGTTCAGGAGGATGATGCTCTTGCAGAGCATGTTATATACTACCTTAGTCGAGGCTTGGTAGGACCTGAACTCCGGTACACTCCGATAGAAAAGTTAGCTTTAGCAGCAGTTCATGCTATGCAGCGACTCCGGCATTACATTATTCTTCGAAAAACTTATGTTTTGGCAGCAGCCAATCCATTTCAGTTTGTCCTCAGTAGGCGAGTGATTGGGGGCAAATACAATAAATGGATTGTGATTTTGCAGGAATTTGATCTTGAGTTTATGTCTGCCAAGTCCAAGAAATCATTAGTTTTCGCGGAATTGATCTCCGAGTTGCCCTGTGGGGAAGAGATGATCTATGATGAATCCTTTCCGGATGAACATTTGTTTCTTATCTCTTCACAGGATCCTTGGTATGGAGATATCATTGTGTATCTTCAGACTACGAAGTTTCCCTCTACTTTTTCGAAAGATGAGCGTCGTAAGTTGCGTCACTTGGCTAAGAATTACTTGATTATTGGTGATGCTTTATACCGTCAAGGGGTTGATTCAATCCTGAGACGTTGCTTAACTCTCGAAGAAGCTGAGGCTGTGCTGAATGATTCCCACAGTGGAGCTTGTGGTGGTCATTTATCTGGGCTTGCTACAGCCCAAAAGATCTTGCGTGCTGGGTACTTTTGGCCTTCGATTTTCAAATATTGTATGGAGTCGGTCAAAAAGTGTCATCCGTGTCAAGTTTATACTCGAAAAATGCGTGCTCATCCAGCTCCGCTTTTTCCAGTCATTACTGTCGGTCCCTTTACAAAGTGGGGTATTGATTATACTACTTGTAACCCGCCTTCGGCTAAAGGTCACAAGCACATTATTGTAGCAGTAGACTACTTTACGAAGTGGGTCGAGGCTATGCCTACTTTTGGGAATGATGGTGAGACTGCAGCTCTTTTTCTTTTCAACCAGGTTATTGCTCGTTTTGGTATTCCTAGAGAGATTGTCACTGATCATGGTAGTCATTTTCAGAATAGCATGATGGCTGAGTTGGCTCTAAAATTAGGTTTCCGGCAGGAGCATTCATCTTCGTATTATCCTCAAGCCAATGGGCAAGTGGAAGCCGTGAATAAATCCTTGAAGAAAATTCTTCAAAGGACAATTGATAAAGCTAGATCCAACTGGCATATTATGCTATATCCCGCACTTTGGGCATACAGGATGTCAGTGAAAACTGCAACTAGCTTTACTCCGTTTCAGCTAGTGCACGGGGTGGAATCCGTATTTCCCATTGAATGCGAGATTCCTTCTCTTAAGTTAGCTGTTGAACTTCTTCCTGACACTTCTAGTCTTGAAGAACGGCTCCTTCATCTGGAACATCTCGATGAGCAGCGTCGGGATGCTGCCACGATGAATGAAGCACATAAAAACCGAGTTAAAGTTCAGTACGATAAGGCAGTCAAACCCAGGGTTTTTTCGGAAGGTGACCTTGTTTTGGTCTATGCCCAAGAAAAAGATGCCCTGGGGGCAGGAAAGTTTAAGTCTATGTGGTATGGCCCCTTCATCGTTAAAAAATTCCTTAAGAAAGGAGCATATACCTTGGTTGATTTTGAAGGGAATGAGTTGCCGGAGCCCAGAAATGGGCTCTATTTGAAGAAGTATTATGCCTAGGCTTCGGCCTGGCATGTTGCTTTTGTATATAGTAGTTTTTCTTTGTACATATCTGGTTGATTTTCGATCTTTGATGAGTTGGTGATGTTTTTGATCTGCTTTGGCAGGTTGTGTCGGATGTCATGAGTCATTTTGGTTTCGCCGATGGTGCTAGTAGACACACCTGGAACTTAGCTTCCGCGGCTTGGGTGCTTCATTATCCTTTCGGTCAGCTGTTAGTATCAAGAGGGGTCTGCATTGGTCCTGCTTCCAATAATATAGCAGAATACACTGCAGTTGTTTATCTACTCTCGGAGGCAATATCTTTGGGTGTTTATTCGTTGGTAGTTTTCTTGGACTCTCAGCTGGTGGTGTCGCAGTTTAACAATACTTATCGGGTTCGAGATCCATTTTTATTACGGTTGTTCTTAAGGGTACGTTTGTTACAAAGATCATTTCATTTTTTAACTTTCATTCATATTCCTCGAGTTGACAATTGGTTGGCAGACTCATTAGCTAATCAGGCACTGGATTGGCATATTAATCATTCCATACAATAAAATTTAATCATCAAAAACATCATACATTTTGATACATTTATCACATCACATCAAACATCGTTGTATATATATCATCAGAGTGTTCAAAAACTTTACAAAATTTGGATCCATAAGGTCATACAAAATTTGGGCTTATGCCCGATCATGTTTAGTCTCAAAAAATATACAGTCATCTGATACATAATATCTATCTACTCCTGAGGTCCCTGCCCAGAAGTCGTGTTCCTATAGAACATGATCGCGGTGGCAACTCGGTGGAATAACCATACCCAGTCTCGGGGCACTCCTACCACCCGTCTCTGGATGGCTTCCGGCGGATCTTCCATGGCAGCCATAGGTATTTGGCGGGTTAACCCCTCCAAGTTCCTCTGTACAGCCTGGAGGGTCCTGTCTGAATCCACTGTATCTGCTTCGCCCCTGCGACGCTTGTGGCACGGGAAACCCTCAGGTCGAACTGGTCCAATATCTGTATCATGATCATGTTTACATTGTCAGTCATTATGAATCCAATAAAAAACATGTTTGTTTTCATTTTTTCATACATATTTGAAAAATCCAAAAAAATATATAAGTCAATTTTTTTTTTGCAAACTTACCGACTGTGCCCCATGCTGTGCCTGATGGAAGAACAAGATCTGGATCTCCACGAAAGTCCGTCCTGGCATAGAGATAGTCATCCACAGCGATGATTTGTTCTCCCCACCAAAGGAAGAACTCATCATCCCAAGTGGTTCGGGGAACTTCACTTCCCCCTAATCTCTTCATCATGTCTACCCAACGAGCAATTCTTGGGTCTCTCGGGCTGCTGATGGTAGAGATAACTCTGGGTCTCAATGCTGGTATCTTCTCAAAGAAGAATGTCATCAAAATTGTACCGTATCCAAAGGGTTTTGTCTTTGCTTGGCGGATTGAGGTCAATTGTTGCTTCATGTTCAGTAATAGGGCTGTGCACCAATCATATACATGAGTCAAGCATTCCACTGCTATGCTCATTTGCGTCCTGGACGCCTGGTGTAGGGAGGCAGATCCTGCCACTCTACCAATGGTGAAAAGGAGGATTTTCATGTGCAAATCCCTCAAATCTTTAATTGCAATCTGAGTTCCAACTTTCTTGGAACCCTCTACGCAATACACGTGGACGTAATCTTCCACGGTTAACCCTCCCAGGGGCTTCCCGTGCAAGTCTACTGGTTCTCCCCTCCGGGAGAGTCCAGTGATAAAATATATGTCTTCCACTTCAATGCGTACTGGCATCTGATCTATCATAAAGCAGTCCTCTTCCGGTTCCCAATAATTCACGAGCATTTCTAGCAACCGGACATTTCTTTTCATATTTGGCATTTTGAAAAACTTGAGCAAACCGCAATTCCGAAGAATATTTAGCGATGCTCGATCTCGCATGACTTCTTGATTGATTGCACTATGTTCACGCTCTCTCCATGATATGGTCATCCTGTCAAAATTCAATAAATCCTTCATTAGCTACGCATTTTTCATTTGGGCCTGCGCATACGCGACTTTATTTGTGCACAGTCGCGTGTATACGCGACTTTATCGTTACCAACCCGCGTATGCGCAAACCCGTGATTTTTAGCAAGGGTTTCTATGGTGAAAATTGCTAAATTTTAATTTATGAACGGAAAAAATGATTTGCAAGGATGATTGATGAGCTTACCTGACAAATTCGGTGCGATTTGATGGTCGGTTGCTCCTGATTTGACGAAAGAAGTTTTTTGCTCCAGAGCAATTTTTTCTAGATCAACAATGTAACAATGAACCAAATATGAGGTAATTTGTCTATTTATGTCCAAAAAGTTGAAAATTTTCGCAAAAATTTGTTATGCTTATTTTTTCGATCTATCTTAAGCTGCATAACCCGGATGCTTGGAAGTGCCCAGTTTGGTATGTTTTCAGGTACATTTTGACGAATTTGAGATTTTTCCCGGTTTTTTGATCCATGATTACTGACTCGTCACAGCAGGTATATGATCTTCACTGGCATATAGGTTAGGGAAATCACTTTCCGTTGCATCTTGCATACTAGCCTCCATACTGATCACTTGCCTTAGGGTTGATCCCATCAGGTCATGAGTATTACACCCATTTCACTCGCCGATTATTTAATCATGACTTGATGGTAGAGCCTTCCTTTACATGGGCTTCCTAGTTAGTTCCTCACTATCACTTGTTGCCCATGCTGCTTTTTATGTAGGCTCGGGAGTCCTCTTTAGTCCCGCCATGTCTTTTGTGTTGAAGCTTCATTCTTCTCCTTCATCACTTATCATTTTTCTGGCTTATACCCTAGAGGCTCCCTGGTGTCGTTAAGTTGTATTACTGCATTGCATATTGGCTACTTGTTTATCCTGGCCTTTAGCTGGCTTCATTTGGACTCGATGTTTAAGCCAACTTTTGACCTTGACTTTCTGTACAAGTTAACTATTGCATGCACTTAGCTATCACGACTTGACACCTTTGTACCCATGGATGGAACGTTCCTCTGAGTATCACTGACCAGTTTTCGCCACCTTGCATTGAGCATAGGATTGTTCCAATCCCAGGAACTAGTGCATCTGCTTTCTTGATACTCGTCCTATCCATTGTACCATAGCATTCTTTTATTCTTTTTCAGGCTTATTATATGAAAAAGACAAAAAAATAAAATATAACAAAAAGAGTGGGAACAGGATGTATCTTCGTTATTTTGATGGCAGTACAGAGTCAGTTTGTCGCCCTTGAACAAAGCACATATACTTATATATATTTCCTTCATTTGGGATGGTTCTAGTTTTGACCTAGGTTCAGCCTTTACCATGTTTCACTTGTCAGTTCTTCCCCGGTTGGTTATCTCTTCCAATCATATGGAGAGTTTGTTTTGCCTCCTGCAGGACAGACTTATACAGTGTCACTTTTTACTGCCATGGTCATCACAGAGTCGTGATTTTTTTCAAGGGAAGTCTAGCCTGAGTCGGCCATTCTGCGGTGTCTCTTGACTCATTATTCAGTCGGCCTTCCCGGTCTTGTCAGTATCATGTTCTATCACATCAGATGTTTTGGTCTTCTGCTCGTGCGGGTTTGAGAAGGTCCCCATTGACTTCTTGCCGGCGGGTTTGTCTCTTATCGACTACGACACATTGCTCTGAGAGCAAACCTAGAGCTGCACCCTGGCCCTATTTCCATCATTGATAGGTGACCTTGTGCTTAGCATTTGATCATCATTATGGGTCTTTGACTGAGTGGTTTCCCATGTGTTCGACGTCAGCATACATTATCACACTTGGGATTCGTGCAGTACCTTGATTTCCATTTGACCCTATCGGTGGATTTCTCGCCTCTGTGTCAGCTTTCATTATTGGTTGGTTCATAGGGTTTCTTCCGTGCGCTAGCTTCATCTTGTGCATGTCAGAAACGTACTTCAGTTTGGTTCCGTCACTCTACTTCGTCTAATTCCTTCCAAATCTTGGCCTACAGGTTACACTCGTGCTGGACTGATGTGGGATGCTTTAATGCCTTCCTTCCAGCAGATATTTTCCCATCAACTACGACTCATTGCTATGGGAATAAGGTCTAGAGTATTTTTGTCAGTACCTTAGGGTTTGCAGTCATCAGTGGCAGACTCTTCGCTATCGACAGTGGGGATTCATCATTGCCTCCTGATTGGTAGATTCTTTCAAGTGTTCGACTTCAACTCATTCATTCGCACTTGTTAGATTGTACTAGGGCACCTTGACACTCATTTTCATTATCGGTGGGTTGTCTCGCGTTGGTTAACGGTATACATCATTGACCGGTAATCCAACGATTTCTCACATGGTCGACTTCAACTCATTTATTCCCATTGTGTAGAATTGTACCATAGTGATCGGTGAAGACCTCGGGTTGCATCAGCATTTCTCGGTTCACCTTTGACAGTCCATTCAGTTTCTGCCAGTGATGCCGTCCACCCTTATATGTTGCATTTCAGTACAGCAGCATCTTATATGTTGGCTCCCGAGTTGCGTGATTGTACCGTTTGTTCCACCTCTTATGATTCGGTACTTGGAGATTCAGTTACTTATATGATCAGACATCCAGTTGCACCATCCTTGATCAGCTTTCTATATGTGATACTTGGACATTGATTCAGACTTATATTTTCGGGCCATGCTCAGATGATTCATTGTGTACTTTCAGTTCAGCTATACTTGTATACATTTTGGATCTATTATGTCCTTTCCATATGATGTATTTTTGACTGAGCATGGGTATGCCCGCCTCAGCATGAGTTGACTCTCTGTTTTCTTTCATTGGTTTTTTGGCAGGCTGAAATCTGGTGAAGTCCTCTCTTGTCCTTGCGAAGTTCTTTCTATGTGCATAATACATTTCAGCCATCATGTACCCCTTCTGACCTCATATATTAGGGGGCATCTGTTATAGCATAATTTATCACCTTCATATGATTCATGATTGCTTTTATGGATTTGGGCACCCACTCCTACAGACTTGGACAAAATTCACTAAAAAACAGTGTAAAAATCCCCATACGTGGTTATGCCCAGACTTTTCCGCTGTATACGCGAGTCCACATGTACTTTCCCACGTATGCCATTAAAATCATTAAAAAATATATTAAAATTCCCTATTTTCGGGCTGGGTTGATGGTTACTCTGGTAGTTCAACCACCCTAGCACGTGGCCAACTGTTTCCAACTGATGAAACTACTTTGAGGGAGTATAAAAGCCCCTCATCTGTATGGCCTAAGGGAGAGAGAAATTATTGATATTATACTATGTTGGAATCCTCTATCCAAGTCTGAATTCCCGTGCCTCCTGCACTTCCCAGTTCATTACAGGAAACCCTTGTTTCCTGGAGATGCTCATCTCTCTATATGTCATCTCGTATGCACCAGTTCGGAAAGAATCTTAGCGAGGCAAGGGCGGGACGGGTCCGGATGACGGTTTTCTCGAAGATCGTGGAAGGATTCAGGTGATCTCTCCACTCGTTATTTCTGTACATGCTATTTATAATACAGAAGAACCATCTTGTTCCCGAAATATACGTGTTAGTGTCTGCTTGCATATGTGAGAATATTGTTATTTAAGCATTTATTATGGTTTATCTAATGTTTCATATGGATTTCACTAACATTTAGAGTAGATATATGCTGTACAACCAGTTCTTCGTGCTTGTTTCTTCTTGTCTTTTAGGTTAAGAAGGAAGAAGGGTTGCTGGGGGTTTGGACCCCGCGGGATCTGCTTCAACCGTAGGACCTACGGGTAAGTTCCTCGATCTGCTCTATTTAGTTTTTCATGAACATGTATGGTTGTGTGAGTCCTTCTTGAGTAGCATGCCCTGCTCTGTGGAGGTTGTAACCCAACGAACCTCTAGGGTGATTTTCCCCCTAATACTAACAGCAGATAATCCATATCTTGTTGAGAGGAGTGTTGAGATTGCAACAAGATGATGAGCTTAGTGGAAAGGATTCACCTTCACTAAGTGGGCCCGCAGGCTATTTTTGGCGCAAAGTCTATTTTTAGACATATGGATCATGTTCTATGAGTTGCAGGATGCTATTTGTGGATGGTTGGTCAAGTCGGGAAAAATATATGGACTTCTATTTTTAGACATACTGGGCGGAATCTATTTTTAGATTGCCAGTCTAAAAATAGATATGTCGAATATTATTAGCTCTTAATAATATTTGGACTCTAAACATTATCTTATCCTCTTGGAGCACTTCAGTTAAGTGCACAGAAGTGGCACATGAAGCTGAAAGAAGGAATTATGCTATTCCTAAGGGTCAAGTGGAGCTATTGCATGAAGACTTCAGTTAGAACTCATGTGACAGAGTTTGGTGGAGTTGGTTGAGGAAGTTAGTGGAGTTGTATTCAGTTTAACTCAGTTAAACATAGTTGAGCTAGTTGTATCTAGTCTAACTGATTGATACACTAGTGAGAGTGGTGTGAATTAATTATTAATTAATTCACTAATTATTAACTCATAAATCAACTAAAGAATACATCGGTTAACTTCAGTGCATGGACAGTTTCAGTGGAGACCAGTGGAGAGGTAGGTGAAAGAGAAAGTGTGACTATCAGTTGTGACCATACTGGTGCATGAGTTTGCACCACACATTGATGGAGATGCCAATGAGGATTGTGTAGTGCATACCAGGTGGATTCGAACTCATATTGGGCCATTATTCATCTTGGATTGCGCAGTAGAGGCAGGCTAACAGGTGGAGCAGATTGGAGCATGTGTTTTGCTAGATCTGAGCTTGTGTAGTGTGTAACAATTGGAGATTGTACTGAGAGCTTGTGAGGAGTTTGTACAATGATTGTTACATGAACTCTATCATTATAATATACAGATAGTTGGGGGTTTTCAGCTTTAAGCTTTCCCATAAATACTGTGTTTATATGTGTGATTGTTTATGGTTTTAATGCGCGCATGCGATTGTTTAATTTCCGCAAATTGATGATCAATAGTAGAAGAGGTTATGTATTATGCATGAAGCTCAAATAGTGTGTGATCAGGATAATCTCGGTGAATAATTTAATAGTTATTCAAATTTCTGATAAACAAATTAAAATTATTAAGGACGCCACACACCGACCCTATGAAGAAGAGCCTCGGTTAACACCGCCTGCAAAGCCTTTTAAAATCAATTGACACTGCACCTCTCTGCCCTTGTTTCGACATTGACCTCACTTGATTTTGCACCTCCCTACCTTTGTCGGTTTTTCTTCTTCCCATCATCATTGCATCTCCAAGGCGTTTATCTTGGAGACTTCTTGGCCTTCACCCTCAGTTTCCAATTGGTCGACTTCCTCCTTCCCGTCGTCATCGAGTTAGTCCTCCCCGGAGTCTGCACTCCGACTCTTCTTCTGATTGTTCGGATTCTCCCCCTACTCCTGGTTCTCGCCCTGTTACCTTCAAAGATGTCTACTTAAAGTCCTACTACTGAAGAACCCTACCTTATCATTGGTTCGTTCAAGTGGGAATCACCACGGACCTACCTCGATCGCTCTCTTTTCCCTTATATGGCCTCGCCTCCCCGATCAATCACTGACAATACTTCATTCACACGATGTCAGCTTTTGGCCGGCGATGCCAACCAAGCTCCCCTCTGACATTCCCAAGTTCAAAGGCCTTGCTAGTGAGGATCCCTCCAACCATATCCTATCCTTCCATATGTGTTGTTCCTCTAATTCCATTACTGACGACTCTATTCGTCTTCGATTGTTCTAACGCACGCTTACAGGCGAAGCTTCTAAATGGTATGTTGAACAGGCCACCTCCTCCCATACCACTTTTGCGACCATTTCCCAAGCCTTTTTATCTTATTTCCAGCTCCCTCTCTGATACGACACTGGTACCGAGCTTTTAACTTCTTTCCGTCAATCCTCTTCAACCCGCCTTTTCCGCCCATGTCTAGGAATGACAGCAAAAGCAAGAAGAAGCGAAGTCACGTCTCCCTGAAGATCGTGCTTATATGGACTGGTCCTTCATTCTCTCTTACCTCCCATTGGCAAAGAGACGCCTCCCATTTCCCTCAAACCGAAGAAGTCGCCTCCTAAATAGCCTTGAAATATGACCTTATTTACGCTCAATCTCGTTATGTTTATACCGTCCTTCCCGACTCCCAAGCCCGACCTGGCAGCAACGCCCGAGGGCATCTCCCTCTCGCTCGATGGTATTGTTGGAGCCTTTTCACATACCTATGCTCACCCTACCTCTAATGAGCTATGTTTTTTCCTCTGTGAGGGGCCACACTCCTCCCGCATCTTCCCCCTCTAGGTAGCATGTATCCAGGATACGGCATGCCTTCCCCTTTTGCCCACACTCCTGCTTACCTCAATGCTGCCCATCCTACCCCTTATCCGTACCCATAACCTCGCGTCCCAGCTCCTCCAGCATTTGGACCTCCCACTCCCTTGCCTTCTCCACCCCCCCAACCGCACTTACTACCCCCTCCAGGGCAAGTCTTTGCGCAGCAGGGGGAAACTAATATTCTTCCTTCTCAAAGAAAGAGGAAAGGCAATCAATCCGCTTCTGGTAATCGTGGATCCAATCCTTCCATTATTGACTCTACCACTGCCAACCAGCCACAGGGCTCTCAGCCCAAGCCGGACAGGCCGCTTCGCATCAATAAGCCTTGTTCATGTTGCGGTGTTTACGGTCATTACACTCACGATTGTCCCTTATTACCAAAAATGCGGCAGATGTGGGACTCTCAGGCCACCGTGCGGGGACAACACTCCTCCCCTACTATCCCTCCTAATACGGCTACTTCTCCACCCGCTGTGTTTATCGAACCTTTCCCTCAACAAGGGTTCATGGCTACTCAACCACCTCATGCCCCGGTAACCACTCAACCTTCCCCTTCTGGTCCCTCTGATCCCCAGATTCTCATGATGGCCTCTGACCAACCTCTCACCGTCGACCTTAACCTTCAAACTCGGTCTCGTTAGTACTCCACGACTCCCATCCCGTCTACCTCCGAGTCTCCATCTTCAGGTCCTACAGAGCCTCTATCGACACCTAATGGTCCCTTGCAAATTCCTCCGCCCAAAGCTGAGGTTCATACCAACATTCCTAAGGGCCCATTCCGCCGAAATGTTGCCTCTGGTCAGGCTGCCCATTCATACAACATAGTAGATGATCTGGCACAATCTCTTGCTACCATTTCCACACTAGAACTCCTCCAGTCATGTCCTCCTCAAAAGAAGGCTCTACTATTTGCAGTGGGTGCCGTAGATCCTGATGATGACCAATTGATTATTTTTTACGCCCGTCAGTCAGACCATCCCCCTCTTCCTGCTTTTGTTGCTTTCCAAATCCCAGTCAAAATCTGAAATGACACTGTCGCTCGATGTATTATTGATGAGGGGGCATCTACCTGTGTGATGTCTGTTTCAGTTTGGAAACAACTCAGATCTCCTGAGCTGGCCCCTTCCACAATCACCCTTCGTGCGTGGGATGGCTATGCCTCCCAACCCATCGGCATTTTACGTAACTGTCCTATCACCCTTGCAGGTAAGACTGTTTGTGTCGATGTTGAAGTTATCGATGCCCCTCTTGACTACAATATTCTTTTGGGGCATAGTTACACCTATGCCATGTCTGTCATCCCATCCGCAGTCCACTGCAAGATTTTTTTCCCTCATAATGGAAAGATTGTCACTATTGACCAGTTGACTTACCATGAACCAAAATCTCAGACCTCCCCTGAGTCCACCATTTGCACTGTCACCAATAAGCAAACTATTGATTCTTTGACCAGTGTTTCCCCAAGCATCTATAAAAACTCCCCCTTGCTTGGAACCTTTTTAGACCCTCCTTCCGTACCTGATCCTAGCATGGCGAATGTTTGCATGATGCAATCTTCTTGGGCTGACCTTGCACAGTCCTCTTTGGCTCGTAAGCAACCGCAACTTCACCCAACCCCACTAGCTCCTAGCCCTTCGCCCCCGCTAGCTAACGTTCTTCCTTCGGAATCTCCTTCCCCGAATATTCCTCATGCACCTTTCTACCCTCCTGGGTTGATCCCGCCCGAGCACAACCCCCTTGGCCCCATTCCTCCGGCCATTTCCCTACTAGTCAGATTCCTTTCCTTGCTCCCCCTCCTGGCGCTCATTCCATCCCTATCTTGGCCACCCTCTCCCTCCCCAACTTGACCTTGGGTATACCCGTTTGGTACCTAGACCCCCCAGCCACCACCCTGCCTGGCCAACCCAAACCTTATCTTACTTTGACCCCAGTTCAACCGATACCCATGACCTCTCCCGTTGCCCCTTTACCTCAGTCCCCTCATCAGCAACCACCTCTTGTTGCGACCATGTCAGGTGACATAGCAAAGCTCGCAGGGGGGCATCAAAGGACAAGGTTGCCTTGACAACCTCTGCCCCTCCTCGACCTCCAAAGCACCCCATCCAGTGTGCCTTGTGCGATTTTGTTAGCCACGCTACCCATACCTGTCCTGAATTACCACATCTCAAAACCATGGTCAATGAAACGTTTCCGGAATCCGACATTCCTGAGGTATATGTCACCATAGCTGATTCCCTTCCGAAACTTAAACACTTGCACACCAATCACCCTTGTTCTCTGTGCGATTTCCATGGACATTATACACATATTTTCCCCCGCCTTGATGAGTATCTTGCTTCTTTAGCCGCATACCGCCAATTTGAAGCCGCTCTTGCCCGTAATCCTTCTTCCCTAACACTAGACCACCCGTCTACGCCAATTACCATTTCTCATCCTGATACTGAAACGACCGAACCTTAAGCCACTATTTCCTACCTTTCCTCATCACCGCGTTTCCCGGAAACCGACCCCATAGTGCCTTCCCCCGATGTTTCACCTACCCACTCATATGCTTGCTCCGCAGTCACCCCTCCTATTGACACGCATGTGAGCCTTTCCCCTCAAAATCAGTGTCTCATATTTCTACCTCCTCAGATCCTCCTCTTCCACCCACTCTTCCCATCTTTCAGTCCGATGAAGACATCATGGAAGCCATGACCGAACTTGATTTTCCATGTGACGATATGCACCATCGTGCATACTTCCTCCCCCACCAATCCCATGACCAATATGCTCTCGAATATAAATACTTCATTCCCGACAAAGTTGATTGGTTCAAAAACCCCATCCCTGCACCTGACGCTTTCGAAGAAGGAAATATGGCTAATATCTCTCCTACCATCAAAATAGACATTTTTTTCAAACCAGGTATCGAAGAACGTATCACTATGGGCGTCCAATGCACTCCGGAAGAAATTGAAGCCTACACCACACTCTTCAAAGAATTCCATGATATTTTCACCTGGTCCTACTTAGAAATGCCCGGACTTGATCCTGCCATTGTCTAACACCACATCGACACATGGCCTAATGCCATTCCGGTCCGTCAAAAGTTGATACCCATCCATCCCTCTAGACGTGAAGCCATCAAAGCTGAAATCGATAAGCTCTGGTAGGTTGGTTTCATTTACCCCATCGAATACACCACTTGGGTTTTGAACCCAGTTCCCATCCTAAAAAAACAAGGCACCATTTGTGTTTGCACTGACTTTCATGACCTGAACAAAGCTTGCCCCAAAGAAAACTTCCCCACACCATTTATTGACCAAATCATTGATGAGTGTGCGAGGCACGAGATTCTATCCTTTATGGATGGCTTCTCCGGATACAACCAAATCGTTATCTGTCGTGCTGATCAACTTAAAACTGCGTTCATCAGTCCGTGGGGCGCTTTCGCGTACCGAGTCATGCCGTTTGGCCTTAAAAACGCCGTCGCCACTTTTCAATGAGCCATGTCTTATTGTTTCCACGAATTAGCCCATATTATCCTTTCCTATTTAGATGACCTTACTGTGCGTTCTAAACATCGGGTGCAACACCTTCATGATATGTGTACCATTTTTCTCCGATGTCGCAAGTATAACATTTTCCTTAACCCATTGAAATGTGTCTTCTGTGTTCCCACCGGTCATCTACTCGGCTTCATAGTGTCTAAAGACAGGATAACTCTTGACCCTTTGAAGGTTCAAGCCATTCTTGAACTTCCTATGCCTCGTACCTTACGCCAGCTCCAAAGTCTCCAAGGTAAAGCTATTTTCCTTCGCTGATTCATTCCTGACTACACCACTACCGCACATGGCTTCCTTAGACTTCTTCGATCTCACACCCCATTTGTCTGGGATTCCTACGCTCAAGAGTATTTTGATGCTCTCAAGCATGCTCTCACATCCGCTCCCTTGATCCGTCCTCCTGACTTTGACCGAGATTTCATCCTATACATCCCCGCTTCCACCCATTCGGTTGTTGGTGTCCTTATCGAGGAGGATGATAACGGTATCGAACATGTCATCTATTATGTTAGTAAAACCCTTGCCGGTCCACCTGTGTCCTACTCGCATGAAGAAAAATTAGCACTAGCTGTTGTGTTCTCGGTCCAAAAACTGCGTCATTATATCCTCATGCGTTCCGCCAAGGTTGTGACTGATTCCAACCCCATGGCTTTCTTATTGAGTCGACGCATCCTTAATGGGAAGTACGCTCGTTGGGTCGTTATCCTCCAAGAATTTGACCTTGAATTTGTCACCCCAAAAAGTAAGAAAGGTTTAGTCCTCGCTGAACTCATTTCTGATTTGCCTACCCAGACGCAAGATACTCCAATTAATGATGCTCTTCCTGATGAACATTTATTTTCCATCACCACCGACGATCCTTGGTATGGTGACATCCTTACTTACTTGCGAACCCAAAAGTTCGCCCTTCATCTTGATCGTGATGCTCGTTGACGTATCTGACACCAAGCCTATCGCTACCTTCTAATCGGCAATGACCTTTATCATCGCGGAGTAGATACTGGCCTTCGTCGTTGCCTCACACACGCTGAAGCCGAACAATTCCTCAATGCCTGTCATAGCGGCGCTTGCGGTGGCCACCTCTCCGGCCTCGCCACCGCCCAAAAAATCATGTGCGCTGGGTATTTTTGGCCTTCTCTCTTCAGCGATTGCATTGAAGCAGTCAAACACTGTTCCAATTGCCAACATTTCGCCCCCAAGGCGCGAGCTCCTCCTGCTCCTCTCCATCCTATCGTCACAGCTGGTCATTTTTGTAAATGGGCCATTGACTTTATGGAATGTCGACCTCCATCTATTGGTAACCACAAATATATCATCGTAGCGGTTGACTATTTCACAAAATGGGCCAAAGCTATGCCAACATTCAACAATATGACAGCCACTGTAGCCCTCTTTTTCTTTAACCATGTCATTGCTCGATTCGGATTCCCAAAACAGTTAGTCTCTGACCATGGCCGACATTTTGAAGATCAAATTTGGCATGAGCTATCCTCCCTATTGGATTTTGAGCACCAATATTCATCCTCCTATTACCCCCAAGGTAACGGCCAAGTTGAAGCGGTCAATAAAATTCTTAAGACCATGCTTCAACAAACGGTGAATAAGCACAAAACCTATTGGCATCTCCTGCTCTTCCCTGCTTTGTGGGCTTATCGTACTTCTGTTAAAACCGCCACCGGTTTCACTCCTTTCCACCTTGTCTTTGGCGAGGAGGCAGTTTTACCAATCGAGTGTTAAATCCCTTCCCTTCACTTAGCCGTCGAACTTCTCCCTGATACCCAACCTCTAGAACAATGACTTATCATGCTCGAGCATGCCTCTAAAGACCATCATGTTGCATTGCAAACCCTTGAAGCGACCAAAAAGCGCACCAAAGCTCAGTATGACTGAAAAGTCCACCCTCGTACCTTTCATGAAGGTGACCTTGTTCTAGTATATGATCATGCCCACAATACCCTCGGTCATGGGAAGTTTGACTCATCATGGCTAGGTCCTTACATTATCAGTAAAGACCTTGGTAAGGGGGCATATCTTTTAGAGGAATTTGAAGGCCACATCCTTCCTAATCCTCGCAATGCACTCTATCTTAAGAAATATTACCCTTAGAATTTTCCATTCGAAATGCATGTTTTATTTTCTTTTAGATAGCCAGCATTTTTTTGTTTCACATTTAGCTACTTCACCAAGACACCTGTTGTCCATGAAGCCTTACTTCACCTCTCCTCAAAATTGGATTGTCTCACTTACAACACATTTCATTGGGGGCACCACCTTGCCTCTATACTCATTCTTGTTTGTGTCAATTTCCGTCATGAGATACCATTTTGTACTCATGTTTTTTATGGTCTCCTTTGGATCATATCCCAATTAATTATCATCATCAGTGTCCATCTCTTAGTCGCTCTACTATTTTCTCCCATGCCTTAGTTGAGATTCCTTTCTTCCCTCACCTATAGCGGACCTACTTTTGTTGACATCAGCTCATTTCCTCCAGAAGTCAGGTCTAGGGGGTAGTGTACCTTGGTTTGAGCTCTTTTCAACATGATCGTGATCTATACACTTGATATTCCAGTGATGCAGCAATAGCTATTGGTGATTCCCAGGTGTGTGTGAGATGTCTCAACCCTCATGAGGGGGTGGCCCTACAGGTAGCCCCCCACATGCTCAGATGACTTCTTCATTTCAGCCCTTGATGCAGCTCCTCCCATTTGATGATATTGGCCTCAACTGCTTGCAGCGCCTCTTCGATTTGCATGTATCAGTCAGATTTTGTGAGCCCTTCCCTGTGTGTAGGGGGCATTTGGGCGTATTTTTATCTCATGTACCAAAAATATTTTTGTATAAGTCCTGACGATTATTCCAGACATAGCATGTATGTGGGATCCATCATTATATCTTTCTGGCTCTTATTCATGCCAACATACTCTTCATGGTCTGGTCCCTTGTTTACTGGACTTCCTATTCTTTGTACTTTGTCTCAGCGGGCATAGGTATGCCTCCCGCGCCGCCTTTCGCACAAGTACCACTTCATAAACTAGAGACTTGTTGCACCTGTAAGTCTCGTCTCCTCAGGGTCTAGTCCTTTAGCACATTAAACTACCTTACATTTCTCTCTCTCACTTCCCTCTTGATATCTAGTGATTGAGTTCTTACAACGTACTTTGGTCATACGATTTTCTCCTAACACTCGTACGTTGGGGGGCAATCTGTTACACCATTTTTTTGGGCATCTAACCTATTATCGGGGATAATTTTATGGGCGAATTTTAGCCCAAAGGCGAATTTTAAGG
>JAXQQM020074579.1:0-126004 GCA_034641835.2 Pinus albicaulis | reverse complement strand
AAGTTGCTTCAAGCATAGAACATCTACAAAAATTTACATAGGTCTTGGACCAAGAGTGAATACATATCTTTTAGTAGACTTTTGATCATCAGGGTCACCAGCCCAACCAGAATCAGTGAAAACAATCAACAATGTAGATGCTCCTGCACTATAATGAATCCTGAACTGAACTGTACCTCGAATATATCAAATTATTCTTTTAGCTGCTTTCTAATGACTTTCATGAGGTTGGTGCATAAACCGAGTGACAAGACCAATGGCAAAGGAAAGGTCAGGATGGGTATGGGTTAGATACAGAAGTTTACCAACAAGTTGACGATATAAGGTAGCATCAACTTTAGGGGTAGTACAAGTGACTGAAATCTTGACTCTAGACTGAAAGGGAGAAGGGGCTGGCTTACAATCTTCCATGTGAAAGTGGTGTAGAAGATCACAGGCATACTTGGACTGAGAGAGGGTAGTGCCTCCCTTGGAATGTAAGACTTGAAGACCAAGGAAATAATGCAAGTGTCCTAAGTCTGTCATTTCAAACTTATTTTTAAGGCTAGACTTCACATGGTTTATATGGTTGGATCACTACCATTAAGGATAAGATCATCAACATAAAGAACAAGGATGGTGAATGACTTACCCACTTTCTTGGTGTAGACAGTGTTGTCATAATGACACCTAGAAAATCCATTATCTAATAGAAATCTATCCATTTTGGCATACCAAGCCCGAGGAGCTTGTTTGAGACCATAGAGAGACTTCCTAAGGTGACAAACAAGGCTGGAGTCTTTTTGGATAAATCTAGGGGGTTGTTCCATGTAGATTTCTTCATGAAAATATCCATGTAAGAAGGCAGATTTAACATCCATCTGATGGACTTCCCATTTAAAGGAGGCAGCAAGGGAAAGAACAAGGTGGATAATATTCATTTTGGCAATAGGGGAGAAGGTTTCAGTATATTCAATGCCTTCAACTTGTGAAAATCCTTTAGCAACAAGATGAGCTTTATGTCTATCCACTTTTCCATCTCATCCAAACTTGGTTTTGTAAACCATCTGCATCTGACAAGTT
Organism: Pinus albicaulis; assembly: GCA_034641835.2. Classification (NCBI taxonomy): domain Eukaryota; kingdom Viridiplantae; phylum Streptophyta; class Pinopsida; order Pinales; family Pinaceae; genus Pinus; species Pinus albicaulis. The sequence goes on along the minus strand of JAXQQM020074579.1, from coordinate 124,942 downwards.
TTATTCCTTTTGGAAGAGGAACAAGATCCCAAGTATCGTTTGCCAATAAGGAACGATACTCTTCATTCATAGCTTCATCCCAATCTGGATTACTGGAGGCTTCTTCAAAGTTTTCTAGATCAAGTTTTTCTGGAACCTGAGCTAATAAAGAAGAGACTATTTTGAACTGAGAACGTGTACATTGTCGATCGACAGGGTCACCTGCAAGAGAACCTGCGACATCCCAAGTAGAGTGGATCCATCTTGGAAGTGGTGGAGTATAAGTAAAAATTTCAAGAGGTGGAGGAGGATTTCCATCCTCGCTGTCATCATCTGAACTAGAAGAAATGCTATTAAAAATAGAAGAGAGAGAGAGAGGTGGCACATATGCCAAATCAGGCTTGCAGGCCAAAGGTGGCGCACTCGCCGAACTAGGCTTGCAGGATGATATATTTTCATCAAATTTTACATCTCTTCTAATGATTATATTTTTTTATTTTGGTTGAAGTCTATATCCTTTGACATCTTCAGAATATCCAACAAAAATGCATTTTTCACTCTTAGGTTATAAGGCTTTATGTTTCGCATCTGGAATATGGGCCCAACCATCAAATCCAAAAACACGAAAGTGACTTACATCTGGTTTGATTGAGCTCCAATATTCTTCTGGAGTTATATTCTTTAAAACCTTAGTAGGAGTGCGATTTACTATGTAATTTGCATAGTTAATGGGTTTTGCCCAAAAATTGAGACCAAGTCCTTTAGGTTGAAGCATACAATTAGCCATTTCTTTTAAGGTGTGATTCTTCCGTTCAGCTACACCATTTTTTTGTGGAGTATATGGAACAGTATGCCGCAATTGAATGCCATGCTCAATGTAGAAGTTGATAAATTTGTTGTTAACATATTCTCCTCCATTTTCTGATCTTAGCTTAAGAATTTGATGTCCAGATTTTTTCTCAACAAAGGCCTTAAAGGCCAAGAACATGTTAAAAAGTTCACTCTTGTGTTTTAAGAAGTATACCCAAGTGCGTCTAGAAAAATCATCAATTAAAGTTAAGAAGTACTTGCAACCAGAGAAAGAAACAACAGGAAGTGGACCACATAAATCACTCTGCACAAAATGCAAAGGGGTTGAAGCGTGCTGAGAGGCACGTTTGTCAAAACTATCCTGATGATTTTTTCTGAGTACACATCCAGAGAAAACACCATCTTGGAAATATACCATAGGAAGACCCGTCACCATATTTTCCTTACATAGAGTTTGAAGAGAGCGATAGTTTAAGTCACCAAATCGCTCATGCCAAAATTTTCTCACTTCATCATTGTGAGCAACAAAAATGGAGGGAAGACATGATGACCCAAAGTTGTCAAACTTATACAACCTTGTGGAATCGTCAGCAATGCCAGTAGTTAAAATGTGTTTAGGATCTTTGAGGTCCTTGATTACAAGATCATGCGGTGAGAATTCTACTATTTTCCCTTCACCTGAATGAGTTATCTGATAAACAGAGAGAAGGTTGCATGACAAGGTAGGAACACATAGTACATCATTAAAATAACCATTATCAAGATGAATGGTTCTAGATCCTACAACACTAAGAGATCTATCATCACAAACATAAATATATTTGATGTTACAATCATTTAAAGAAGAAAAAATGCCTTTATTTAAAGAAGATCAGCTAAGGAAGAAGTTGGACAGTAAGGGGGAGAAGTGCATATTTGTTGGACATAGTGAAGAATCCAAGGCATACAGATTGTATAACCCATCCACCAAGAAGTTAATGATAAGCAGAGATGTACAATTTATTGAGGAAGAAGCTTGGGATGGAAGCATTGAGAAAACAGTGAATGTGAAATGTTGTTTGACTCATGATGAAGATGAGGAAGAAATGGCTGAAAGACATCCCTCATTAGCAACACCACCTCCACCAGCACAAGGACAACAAGGGACTCCAGAAGATGGAATCAGAACACCCCTTGAGAATTGATGACAGTGCTTCTCCAAGCACATCACAAGGAGCAGATTTCAGTGCTTCTACAAGCACAAGTTCAACAAGTGAAAGAGGAACCAGATTCAAAAGTCTGAATGAAATTTATGAGCAAGATGAAGCAAATGTAGGTATGAAATATTTATTTGCACTATATTTTCATGTGGAAGACCCTATTCATTTTGAAAAAGCTGTAAAAGATAAGAAATGGATAAATGCTATGGATGAAGAGATTAATGCCATAGAGAAAAATAAGACATGGGAATTAGTTGATCTCCCAAAGGACAAGGAGGTTATTGGAGTAAAATGGGTTTATAAAACCAAAAGAAATGCTAAAGGTAAGATTGAAAGGCACAAGGTTAGACTTGTTGTCAAAGGCTACAAGCAGCAACAAGGAAGAGACTATGAGGAAAATTTTGCACCAGTTACAAGAATGGAAAAAGTAAGAGCAATGATGTCCATATCAGTACAACACAAGTGGAAAATTTTTCAAAGGGATGTGAAATTAGCATTCCTAAATGGAGTATTGATGGAAGAGGTATATGTTGAACAACCTCTGGACTATGAGAAAGAAGGCCAAGAGCACAAGGTATGCAAATTGAAGAAAGCTCTGTATGGGATGAAATAGGCAGCAAGAGCATGGTATAGTAGGATAGATGCCTATCTACTGGAAAATGGATTTGAGAAATGTGAAAGAGAACCCACGTTATACATCAAATAAAAATATGGTAAGATGCTAATTTTTTTTTGTATATTGATGTTGTGATATTCACAGGTAATGATGCTTACCTCATCGAGAATTTTAAACTAGTCATGAAGGATGAATTTGAAATGATTGATATGGGATTGCTGAGATACTTCTTAGGAATATAAGTAGAGAAAAATGAAAAATAAATTTTTTATTTCTCAAATAAAGTATGTTAAAGAAGTTTTGGAAAGATTTAATATGCATGATTGCAAAGCAAAAATTACTCCTACAGTAATGGGACTGAAACTAAGCAAATAAGGTAGCAGCAAGGATGTTGATCCAAGTTTGTATAAGAGCATAGTTTTCAGCCTCATGTATTTGACTGCAACTAGGCCAGATATTATGCATAATGTAAGTTTAATTTCCAAATTTATGGAAAGGCCAAAGGAAGCATATTGGCAAGTAGAAAAAATAATTCTGAGGTATGTGAAAGGAACAAAGAGGTATGGAATTTTATACACCACTTCAAAAAATTTTGAATTGATTAGATATACTGACAATGATTGGGCTGGAAGTATAGATGACAGGAAAAACACTTATGGATATGTTTTCCATATGGGATCAGGAGCCATTTCATGGGCTTCTAAGAAACAGCCAATTGTGGCTTTATGAATAGCAGAGGCAGAGTATGTGGCAGTTATAGCAGCAACATGTCAAGCAGTATGGATGAGGAGAATGTTGAGAAGTTTTTGTTATGAGCAGGTAAAATGCACAACAATTTATTGTGATAATAGCTCAGCTATAAATTTATCAAAGAATTCAGTGTTTCATAAGAGAATGAAACACATTAATGCCAAGTATCACTACATCAGAGAGCTAGTGAACGATGGGGAAATTATTTTGAAACAATGCAGTACTGAAGAGCAGTTTGCTGATATATTGAAAAAACCATTGGGGCAGAATATTTTTAATTACTTGAGAAAATGTTTGGGTATGGAAGAAAATGCAGCAGTTGAAATTAAGGGGGAGTGTTGGAAATGTTAATTCCAACTACAATTGTGTAGGAGGAAAAATTGAATTTTTGATGAGAATTCTGCAAAGGACAATAGCAGAAAGTCTTCATTTTTGTGTGCACTCCATCGTGCATTAAAGACCAATATTTTAAACCCGCAAGTTCATATTTTTTGTTAAAGTCCGTAGCCTTGTTTCGCAATCAATTCCGTGGTCTTACCACATAACCATTCGCATTCATAAACCCTCGTCTACCGTCTTTTAAACCTGCCATGCTGCATTAAACATACACCACCAACCATCGTGCTTACCACCATTTCGTTTAAGTTTGAATGGGTCACGTCATTGGAGTGGAGCCTACTCATCCACGTCACTTACCGCGACCAATCATGTGTCAATCACACGTCTCCATAGCCTGCAACCGCGCGATATATGGACCCACCACTGCCAAGTCATGAAGTCCATCGACCAATCCTTTGTGTATCGCACGAAACCAAGCTGACATCACCAGAGACCAAAATGGATGCGATAAAGTTTTGAGTGTTTTTTATAAAGTTTTTGAGGTCCGCCAGTGTGTCATGGCTCGACCAATAATGGTGCTATCGCACCGTTCGGGTGCACAGTCAGCAAGCCCAGATTTGGATAAGGTAAGTGATTAAACTGTTTTATATAAAGATCCTTGAAATCCACGAAATGCGTTTTTGTAAAGATTTAAACTTTAGGTTAAGGGTTTAATATTTTATGATTATAAAGCGCCATGACAAGGTTTTATTAAAAAACTTTGGTTATACATATATATAAGTCTCGACATATATATATATATATATATATATATATTTAATAGGCTGTTATGTTATATAAAAATAAATAAAAAGGCCTGAAAGCTGTGATGTAATGAATGGATTGTGTATTGTATCATGCCCGAAGGCAGAAAAGACAGAGATAGAAAGAACTGCATGTGTAGCAGTCAAACTGAAGCAAATTTTTTTGTAATCTAGAACAACTGAAGTTCTGATGATTTTCATATTTGTAACAGAGTTTTTGATTGAATGAAATAGTGTGTTGTCACATATCTCTATCCATTTTTCTTCATGTTAGCAAAGGAATTTCATTTCCTCTCCGTGTTTGAAATACTCAGAAATTTCAACAAACATCAATATTTCAAAGTTAAATTATGTTTGAATGGTAGTGTACACAAATCTCAATTTTGTTAGGTATTGGATAAATAATGTTTTTGGTGTGTTTTGGAATATGGACTAATATTTTCTCTCGTGGATCTTTCTCTAGTGGATCTTTATCTCTAGCAATTATTGACTTCACTGACACTTACGGATTTTGGTCTAACGACAAGCATGATTCCAAAAAAATTGATATTGGAACTAAGGAAAATCACAACATCTGTGGAACCTGAGAGCCAATAACAAGAGATCCAAGAGCCAATAAAAAAAGAGCCGAGAGCAGAAAGGCGACAATTTTTTCTTTTTACAAAATCAGCTAAGTGCAAATATGCACATTTTAATGCAAACAACTGCCCAAGTTCAAAACTGCACAACAATCGTTAATTGGTTTCGGGAGTGAGCAATCAAGTTTAGAATTTTGAAATGCCAACAACCATGTTGAAAAAGGTCAAAAAGGTTCGTTTTAAAAGGAGGGATTCTTAAATTTGGAGTGCTCATTCCTTTTTTTTATATTAAACCTAAGACGTCTCACCTTGTCAAAAGAGAGGTTTATTAAAAGTTTTAAAGATTTGATATTTTTTAACATTAAGATAAAAGGATTTTAAGAACGAAGTTTATTATAATTTTTTTTTCATATATACATTTTTTTTTATAAAATATTTACTACCTAAAAACACATATTAATGTTTTATATTAGGGTTTTAGGAATTTTTTTAAGGATTTTTGCAAAATCTTCATAAAAGGAGAAATTTAAGGTTTTTATCAGAGAAGATTTCTTTTTTTTAGGAAAGTTGGCAACATCAAGTTTCTAACCACAACTTTCTTCTTTCACCTAGAAGGATTATGATGTGTGGGCCATTAATATGGAAACCATGTTAAAGGCACATGATATTTGAGATCATTTCAAGTTTGGGTGTGCAGAACCTGAGAATGAAGCAGAAGAACGAGCTCTCACTAATGCAGATAGGGAACAATCGAAGAAATAAAAAAGGTAGAATGCACAAACATTACTTCTTATCAAGCAGGGAGTGGACCGAGGAGTGTTTGAGAAGATGATGAGCACGGCTTCATCAAAGGAAGCATGGGAAATTTTGGCGACAAGCTATCAAGGTATGGCCAACGTTAATATTGTTAAATTGCATAATACTAGGAGAGATTTTGAGATAATGCATATGAAGGAGATAGAGGACATCAATTATTTCATAAATCGAGTCATGTTTGTCATATATCAGTTAAAAAATTATGGTGAAGAAAGTAAATATCAAACAATGATTTAGAAGGTCTTTAGATCTTTATCTACCAAGTTTGATGTTATGGTAGCAACCATAAAAGAAGACAAGGATTTGGAAAAACTGACAGTTGATGAGTTTATGGGATCAGTTCTATTACAGGAGGTCGAGGCATAGGTAGATCCAGAGGCAGAGGTCGAGGCAGAGGATGAGGCAGAAGATATGGTAGGCAAAGAGATGGCCGAGAAGTGCATAAAGATAAAATTGGAAACAACAATAGAAGCTTCAACAATAACCAAATGTTTGACAAATCAAACACGAGATGTTATTATTGCAATAAATTTGGTTACTATGCTCATGATTGCAGGAAGAAGATGGTTGATCAAGGAAATCAGTGAGCTAATGTTAGTACATACAATACTAACTCCATGTTTCTGGTTTGCCAAACCATGCATGAACCGTATGATAATGTGTGGCTATTAGAGAGTGGTTGCAATAACCACATGAAAAACAACAAGAGTTTGATTGCAAATTTGGATCAATCTGTGAAGAGAGAGGTAAATTTGGGGATTGATAAGACTATGGATGTAGATGCAAAATGCGTGGTCAACATTATGACTAATTATGGGGAGTCAAATTCAATCTGAGAGGTATATTATGTTCCTGGTCTCAAACACAATTTGATAAGTGTTGGTTAATTGACGCAGAAGGGATATAGAGTTATTTCTCAAAGACAAGAGTGTGTTATTTATGACAAACCCCCAAGTAAGTAGCTAATAGAAAATGTGTAGATGACAAGGAACAAACTCTTTCGTCTAATTATGAATTACAGTGATCAAATTAGTTCTTTTACAGTTGCATGTTCCAAATATTATTGTTTATGGCACTTTCGGTTTGGACACTTGTACTTTTCTAGTTTAATATTGTTGCAACAAAAAGAGATGGTGAGAGGATTACCCCCCGTTAAAGAACACACCGTGCAATTTTTGCAAAGGGAGTTGCATACAGAGAAAGACAACCTTTTGAGCTGGTGCATACAGACTTGTGTGGATCTATGAGGACACAATTGATTGGTGGAAATTGTTACATCCTCACTTTTATTGAGGACTATAACAGAAAGACCTGAATTTACTTCTTGAATCAGAATTTTAAAAATTTTGCAAAGTTCAAAGAGTTCAAATCCTTAGTAGAGAACCAAAGTGATCGAAAGATCATGTTATTGAGTCCAGATCATGGTGGAGAATATGATTCGAAGGAATTTCATGAGTACTACAAACAACATGGAATCAGAAGACAATTTACAACTAGGTACACACCGCAACATAATGGTATATCAAGGGGAAATAAAAGAACAATCATGAGCATAAGAAGGAGCATATTGAAAGAAAGGAACTTGTCTAATGAGTACTGGGCAGAAGTAGTTTCATGTGTGGTTTATGTGATAAACAAATCACCTACAAAGAGTGTGATGAAGAGAGTACTAGAAAAAGCATGGTCAATTATGTCATGTTGTGTATCTCATCTTAGAGTTTTTGGATGTGTAGCCTATGCACATGTACCTAAGTAGATATGAGGAAAATTGGATGATAAAAGTGAAAATGCATATTTACTGGTTATGGGGAGCAGCCAAAAGCTTACAAATAATATAACTCTATCACCAATAAGACCATAATTAGTAGAGATGTTGTGTTCAAAGAACAAGAGTCATGGAATGAGACTGTAGACGAAAAAGTTGATGCACAAACACCATTGATGGAAGAGGATGATGTAGAAGTTAAGGAGAAACAAGAATTAAAAGAGAAAACAACAAACAGAGTTTCACTAGCAAGGACTCCAAGATTTTCAGAACAACATGGATCTTTAAACAAATCAATAAACGAGAATTCTCCCAGCAGCCAACCAGGTGATGAATCAAGCAATGGGTAAGAGAAATATGAGAAGTTTGAAAAATATTTATGATGATTTAAATGTTAGTTCAAATTTTGCATTGTTGTCATTCCAACCTTATTTTTTTGAAGAAACAATTAGAGATGAAAATTGGGTGCAAACCATGGATGAAGTAAATGAAGTTATTGAAAAGAATACTACATGGGATTTGGTTAATTTTCCAAAGGATAAAAACCTCATTGGTGTAAAGTGGGTGTACAATACAGTTGAATGAGAAAGGTGAAATTGAAAGATTTAAAGCAAGATATGTAGCAAAAGGTTTCTCACAACAACCAAAAATATACTTTGGAGAAGCGTTTGCTCCAGTAGCCAAATTGGATACTGTAAGAGAAGCTATAGCCACAACATCTCACAAAAAATGGAAAATATATGAGATGGATGTCAAATCAAACTTCTTGAATGCAATTCTAGAAGAAAAAATTTATGTGCAACAACTTCCAGATTATGAAGTTGAAGGTAAAGAAGATAAAGTTTGCAGGTTGAAGAAAACACTCTATGTACTTAAGCAAAAACTTAGAGCATGGTATACCAAAATTGATATCTACATGATCAAAAATGGATTTTGTAGAAGAAGCATTGAGTCTACCTTGTACACAAAGGTAAACAAGCATGGAAAAATATTGATTGTTTGCTTATATGTTAATGACATGATTTTTATAGGTGACCTTGAGTTATATGAATTTAAAACAGCCATGATCACAAAATTTGAGATGACAAATCTTGGTCTCATAAAAAATTTTCTTGGCATAAAAGTTGATCAATCTCAAAAAGAAAATTTTATTTTTCAAAATAAATATGCTAGAGATTTGTTGAAAAGATTGAGGATGGATAATCGCAAATATGTACCTACACCAATTGTAACATGTATAAATTTAAGCAAGGATGATAAAAGATCAGATGTCAATCCAACTCTATTCAAAATATTGGTTGGCACTCTCATGTATCTCACAACTACAAGATTGGATATTATGTAAGGAGTAAGTTTGATTTCCAGATTTATGGAGATTCACATTGGAGTGAAGAAAAAAAAAATTGAGATACACAACAAGAGCTAGAGATTGTGGCATAATGTATGTAAGTACACGAAAAAAAATTGATTTGGTACACAGATAGTGATTTTGCAGGTAGTTTGGATGATAGGAAGAGCACTTCCAGTTATGTGTCCCATCACTGTTCAGGTGTGATTTCATGGGCATCTAAGTAGTAACCCATTGTGGCACTATCATCAACAAGAATATGTAGTTGCAATATCAGCATCATGTCAAATAGTATGGTTAAGAAGAGTATTGGATGGACTCAAGCAAAGAAAACAAGGATCAACAATGACATATTTTGACAACAACTCAACATTTGCACTATCCAAGAATGACGTGTTTCATTGAAAGAGCAAGCATATTGATACTAGATATCACTTTCTTAGAGAACTTGTGAGAAATTGAGAAGTTCACATGAAACCTTGTAAATCTAGTGATCAACTAGCTGATATATTTACTAAGTCATTAGCAAAAGATGTGTTTGAGTTTCACAAAAGAAACTTGCGTGTTGTAAGCCTAACTGAGACATAGACTAGCACGCATGTTTGAGTTGTCATGAGTCATGTTTTAGTTTAATAATTGTAATTAGGAGGGAGTGTTGTAGTGAGTCGATTAAGTGACTGTTAAATTTGATAAGTGTGTGCATGTCAAGCTAGTCGTCGGTCTTTCAATAACATAGTTAGTGATTACAAATCATTAAAAACTAAATGAACGCATAGCCCACTTCCCAAAAGAAAAATCACAAGGCCATAAAAAAATACGAGTCCAATGTCATCTAAAACCTGTTGGGAGAAGTTTGTTATGCATAATCTCTGAGTTTTCGCATTAACAGGAAAAATAAATAACTAAATAACAAATCTGAAAAATATAAGTTAAAATATGCGAGCTTAACTTCAAACCAGTACCCTGAAACAACATATAACAGTTTCGAAACTGAATAAAAAGTTTAGTTAGCTTAGTTGTAATGAATGTATGAAACCGTTTCGAACGAAAATGCAGCAGTTACATTCCGAAAATTCCCTGCAACATTAAATTTTAAAGTTCAATTGTGTTTGAATGGTAGTGAGACAAACCTCAATTCTTAATCTCACGTTGTCAATTCGCAGTTGTTGCTCTTCCAAAGGCATCTCCGTGACACTCGCAGGCCCTCCACAATTGTAACAGCTGCTGTTCGTCATTGCTTCTTTAAGAGATCGGTTTTCCATTAGAAGTCTTTCTTGCTCCCCCCTCAAAGTTGTGTTATCGTGATGCTCTAGTTTAGCCTAACCAATCCAAGAGTACCAGTGATGCGTACGAGTGAACTGAAGTAAAAGAAAAATAATTTCTTGATGACTTTTGTGTAGAGTGCTTTAACCTAAAAAGAAAAATGCATACCTTAATCAATGTGCGACGATTTTGAAACCAAAACTTTATTTGGGAAGGCGTGAGATTCAACTTTTTGCTAAGTTGTAGACGTTGATTTTCGTCCGGATGCGGGTGTTCGTTGAAAAACCTGTACGCAACAAACACAAATGAACTTCATCGGGAACCTTTAAAAATATATATTTATCAAGGAAACGAAGTAAAACAAGAGTAGTTTCATAACTTACTCCTCCAATTCCTGTAGCTGCTGTGGAGTATTTCTTTGATAATGCTTCCTTCTTTCATGCTGACTGTTATCTTGATCATCCCCTGATCGGCTCCTCACCACATCGTCGGTGTCCGACTTACTATCATACTCACCTTGTACTTTGGTTTTACCACGCTCTCTACAGTTATGGTTCATCTCACCTTTTGAATCACCTCTCCTTGTCTGTAAAAGATGCCCATCTTAATTATTATAAAAACACTCCTTTATCGCATCTCATGGCTATTGATAACACACTAATTCAAGATTTCTACTATCATGATAATTCAAAATTCTCATTATAATTCAACAATTCGGAATATACCAGTGGCAATTTTAGGACATACCAGTGTCAATGGCACCTGCTTTGGAGTGGAGTTGTACTTGTCCATATCTATGTTCAGTAACTATGAAGGAGCATCAACCATTGCATCGTCAGTCAGACATGTCATTGCATCGCATACCAAAAATTGGATTTTTATTGCTTATTTGAATTCAACACCCTAAATACTAGGGGTTTTATTTGAACTAAATACAATAAAACAACTATACTAGGAACCAAAACAAACACCCATAGAGAAGCCTGCATGATCCAAATGAAACCATCTAATTCTTATGACTCAACCATTACTAATACCCCAGTTAATAAAATAACACTTTTTTAGTCCCAGATTATAACGCCCAGTTTTACAGTTTTTACTCTCATGGATATCACGACTCCGAAAACCACTTTTGTTTTCTGTAGTCCACACGCTTTCCTGAACCTTCAGGGTGTCGACAGGCATTGTTTTCTATAATACGCATGGTTAACTAGCTTTTCTATATCTGGTTTCGTTCTAAGGAAAACTAGACTGAATCATAGATATTGAAATTGGAAAATTTTACCCAGAACGAATATTAAACATTTAAATTTCTTTCAGAGAAATTCAGTAAAGCGAATTTAATTTCTCCTTCAAACATACCTGATCTCTGGTGCAAACAGAAAAAGAAGGAACTTCTTTCCCCGCCTCGCAATCAATCTTCGCTTAAGATGCTCGAACGACCCAACCTTCATAAAGGAAGATCGCCGGACCCAAGGGAGCGTCTGCACTTTTTGTTTGGATGGGTGAGCCTGAAAGTTATTTATAAGTCTGACCCGCATTCCATAAACCCTCCGGTTAATAAAAATATATATATTTTGCACTTTTTGTTGGGATGGGTGAGCTTCAAAGTTATTTATAAGTCTGACCCGCGTTCCATAGAACCCCCGGTGAGTAAAAATATATATATTTTTAATTTGATATTAGCATTTATTAAAAAGTAGTTTTTAAAGACGTTTATATACGGAATTGTTTTTAATGTGATTTTTTAAAAAAAATTCTGATTTAATTAGTCTAAAATCGTGTATCACAATTAAAGTTTAATAATGTTTTTTACTTGTTGAGGGAGTTGTGGAATATTAATTGATTTTGAATAGTGTTCTCTAATTATTTTAGGTTTTGAAGTCTTTTATTTTTATTTTTATTTTAAGTCAAATAATGTTTTTTTGTGGTTTAAAATGAATTTTTGACGTGTAGATATGGATTGACCACTCTGACAAACTCCTTGGGTACTCGATCATGGAGAGTTCATAATTCAAACTTTGAATTTCAACAAACTTTCCCTGATTTCAAAGATTGAATTATGAACTCTCCATAATCCCAGTACCCAAGGGGTTTTTGAGAGTGGTCAAAAATTCATTTTAAGAAACAAAAAATCATTATATGTCAGATTTTAGATTCTAAATCAAGGGAGGTCAAATTTTCCCTGATTTTGGGAAAATCAACCCAAAATATGTGAAAAAAGCTCCAATGCTTATCACAAGTAGACTACCTAGGTTTTAAATTAATTTATCTCACTTGACTCTTAATAAATTTTATTTTATTTTAAATTCTAGTTTTTTTAAAATAATATTACAAAATTATTTAGAGGCACTCTCCAACCCAATATGGAAGTGATCTTGTCATGTAATGATTGACATTCTGACTAAATCAAATTACATAAATAAAAATAAATTTAAAAATAAAAATAAAATTAAAAAAACAGATTAAATAGAAATAATAATGTTATGTAATTTAAACATTTTACTTTGTCAAAATAAAATAAAATAAAAATAAAAATGTCCATGATATTGACCCATGGTATTGACTCGTGATATAATATAAGCTATTTAGACGAAGAAATTATACCAACCTAAATCCATCTATTTTCACTCTAAAAGAGGATTATATTTGATCCCTATTAAAACTTAGAAGATTTAGAATTAAGAGAAAGGTAGACTAGTTTATTTCTTCAATAATATTTATTGAAGAAATTGTAAACCCTTATTTCTTAACTTTAATACCTTATTTAATTTTCATCCTTGTTTATTTTATTTTCCAAATTGGTTAATATAACAATTTATTAATTTATTAAAATTCATATTAATTATTAATATTTTAATAAAAATTATGGTTTATATTATAATTTAGTAATATTTTCAAATTTGGGTGGATTATTTATAAATAATTAAAACTATATCTGTGGAAAGTAAGGGTGTTTTAGATTTTGATTGAATTCGGTGGAAATTTGTGGAAATCTTGGTTACAAGTGTCAAATTTCAAAATTTTGAGTATTCCAAGAGTTACTGGGTGTCTTGGATCTATTTGGACAATTGAAAAAAATATTCTAACATGACTCATGATGATGATGACCAATGCAGTTTATCCGAACCCAAGAATCTAAATTTAATTCTTTAAAATCTTGTTTCTATGATAAAAGAAAAGGGAGATAAGCACTCCAAGATCATTATAGGAGGGTGGGCTTAATAGGTTTGAACTCAAGAATCTAAATTTGATTCTTCAAAATCTTGTTTCTATGATGAAAGATAAAGTAGATAAATGCTCCAAGATCGAGATCATTATAGAAGGGCGAGCTTAATAGGTCAAAATTTCTGACTAGGCAACATTGTAGCTTGTTTAGAGAAATTTGATAGTTAATATGAATAAAATTTACAAAAAAGTATCTCTCCTTAATATGAAATGAACATATGAAATATATCACTTTAACTATAGAATGAAAATATTAACATATTAAGACGAATGCGGTCTATTAAGCTCAAGAATCTAAAATCTTGTTTATATGATGAAAAAGAAGGGAGTTAAGCTCTCCAATCTAAATTTGGCTCTTCAAAATCTTGTTTATATGTTGAAAGAGAAGGGAGATAAGTGCTCCAAGATTTTTATAGGAGGAAGGGTTTAATAGGTCAAAATCTCTCATTAAGAAAAAATTTGGCTTTTTTAAGCAAATCCTATAGTTAAATCAAGCTAAATAGTTTATTTCTTTAGATCCAATAAACGTTAACCATTATCATCATCATTGTAAATAAAATTTAAAAAAAAAATATTATATTATAAATTAAATATTATAATAAATAAATAATAATATAAATACAATTTAGAAAATATTTTATTGTATTATAAATTAAACATTATAATAAATAAATAAATAATATAAATTAAATAAATAATATAAATAAAATTATTATAATTTATTATATTATAGATTAAATATTATGATAAATAACCTAATCACACGATCACCCTTTATCCAAAACTCAGCTTCTATTCAAAACTTGTGGACATAATAAGTTATGATCATTGAAACTAGAATTAAAAATATTTTTAATTTTATTAAATCATTTTTATTTTCAAATATATAAAATATATCATTTAAAAATAATGGAAATATAAATTACAAAATAACTTATTATATTTTGAATTAAATATCATAATAAATAATCATCTTTCAAATACAAATCAAACGCAATTATAGCCCTTATGGTTAGATTAATTGGTCATATTCCTATTATTTTTTTTTACGTAAAATATCATTTTAAATTATTTAAATAAATTTTAATTCTCACATATGACTAAAAAATATTTACATACAAAATTTTCAATAAATGAATGCTTTTTTGATTTCACAATTAATGAGAAAAAAACATTTCACAAAATAAAATACCAACCTTATAATCAATAATGATAATATATCTAAACTGTTTTTTAATAATATAATTCTTTTAAAATAAAATAAAAAAATTGTATTTGAACTTTTTTTACACGATCTATGTTTTAGTTAAAGAGTAAAGAGTGGGCCGATAAGAATTTAGAGGGTAAAGGGAAGATAAGATATTATAAGGAGGTTATCAACCCCACCCTAGATAACTAGAATTAGCACTCTTTGTTGACGAGCACTAAAAATAATGAACATCCCTAGGATAAGAACTAATTCTCATGAGCTTCAAAGTGAGACTGGGTGGTGATCTATTCCCAATATTCCTTGGAACGATGGAGTCTGTCATATTTGTGATACTAAGAAGGTGGAATATTAAAAGAACTTCCTTTTAGACTCTCGATCTCTTACTAACATCCGCTCTCAACTACCTAACATTTTCCATACTTCCAATCTTCTTTACTTATTAAGCCAACTCATCTATAGCGATATTGCAACACTTCTTTCCCTTCTCTTTGATCCTAGAAACAAGATTTTGAAGAATCACACTTAGATTATTTTTCTTTTTCTATTTTTTGAGGTCTCATAGGCTGCATTACTCTTAGTGGATGTTCATCATCATCATCATCATCAACTAGAAATTTTGCCTAAAGGTGTAGAGATACATCTAAGGAATTGAATATGCCTATGATGTTACTGCAAAAATGTTGCAACAACGGGAATATAACAACCTAAAGGGTGGAGGATGGAGGGGTGTTGACACAGCGAAAACTACATATTCATAAATCTCATATTCTGATACCAAATGATGGCAGGGTTTGCGAAATAAATGCCACAAATTTCCCACGTTAACATTATGGAGTCATGCTTCTTCAATTATTCATCCATCGCATGGTTTTTTCTTCTTTTCCATGAGTTTTACTCTTAGACTCTTTAACATAGAACCCACTTTATTATTTCCTTAAAACATTAAAATTTTAATCATATGCACGAGAAAGCTTAATAATAAGTGGTTCTCGGTTCATACATAACCTTCCTTCTTTAAATTACCCAATGCATATGTGGCATCGTAGATGCATCACCAACCCATATCACATCATGACTTTTAAACCATATCGCATTCCCAAAACTTAGCGCAATATCGCTAATCTACCGATTTCCGAAATCGATAAGAATTTCATTTCACACATCGGTGATTATAACATATCGCACTTCCCAGGCTCTCCTATCATATGCGATATGTGATCGCATCGCATCACAATATCGCAACTTTAGGCTTCATCGCAAATCAGTAAATATTACATTTCGCAAATCAGCTTTTCGCACCTTTAACTCCCGTCACAATTTGGCAAATCACAAACTTACCTCATCCCACTTCACAAATTTTAACTCCACCATTAACTATTATACCATATCGCATGCGATGTGCGATATTTATCGCATCGCGCAAATCTTAACTTATCGCACTTCGGCACTTTCACAATTTAATCTGCGATGAGATCTGAATCGTCGATTTTCAAGATGATATTTGTGATTTAATTAGAAATGCCCATTCTTTCCTTTGGAATTTTTCTTCGAGTTTTTATGCCTTAATCATTTCGCCTATTTTTTCAACTGTTGTTGCTCTGCAATTATGTCTCCCCCATGACTACTCCTTCCTACGCTTTCTCTTCTGGTTTTCACTTAGATCGATGATCATATGTCGCTATACACCTTGCATGTTGTCTCAAGACAGAATACATAACACCATTATGTATTACTTCTCTGAATCCAGAATCCATGATTTGTTTTTTTATTCGCCCTGCACACACGTCCACTTGCTCTAGACTGGATTCACACAGATTCTACCCAGTCATTAAATCTTTTATCTCTCAGAAAGACTTATCAATTCAATTAGAATTCATTCACAATGGTTTATCACACAGTAACCATAATATCTCAGTTATGGATCACTTAGCATGTAAAAGGAATGACACACAGTCACAATGAATTCGATTTCCTCATTAATTAAATAAATGTACAGATACAAATAAAGAGAAACCCGTTTACAATCTGGATTTGGCTTGATGCGCATTTTACATGGCCTTTTATCTTCTACATAACCCTCTCTGTCTCTTAGATCTCACCTCTCTACTCTATCCTTGGCCTAATTTCTTTCTTGTTTAAATTGGCCTCTCCTCTTTGACCTGATTTTCATAATTTTAATTGGCCTCTGCCTTCCTTCTAGGCTTAAAATGACTTTATAATTACAATAGAGCTTATCCATCTCTCACAATCGACTCTTATAACTTTGCAACAAACTCTATTAAAACAAATATTTTCTATCCCTAATTTATGACTAATCTAATCTCTTGAGCATAAAAAGCAATTATCCTCTCTAATATCCCTTTTTTTCTATGGATATGTTTACAAAATTCAACTAGAATATCCCCTACCTATGTTTTCTATGAATTTAAACATTTTACAAGAGAATATTACAATATTTACAACTTGACCCCTCCTTGGGCTAATAAAACAATTAAATTTAATTTTAGTGCTAATGCTCCTGCATCAGACTCCCAAAGTAAAAAAAGAATCACGATCTCTAGATGATGTGTTCCAATCATTGTCCTCCTAGATCCCACACTTTTCTCTGTAATGATCCACTGTCTCTAACTTTTTTGTTCTTCGCTCTCCAATCATCTTCACAGTGGATTACCTTCTTCATTTTGTTGTAGCTCTCCTTAGGTATCTACATTAGGTTCCATAGTTCATCTATGGTTTCTTGTAATTCAGTCTACTTCTGTAAATAACTTTTATTTTCTTCACTATGCCACTATAATTTGTTGTTCTTCCTTGCTTCTCCTTGTTTCCACATCTTCGTTTGTAACACAACATTGAATTTAACTTCAACATTTTTCATAGTCTAACCTTTCATACTACCATCTATTTTTCTTCTCTTTATGAAACTCCTTTCCTTATGCTTTTTCATTATAAGTTTCATAAAATTTTCTATATCTTTGTCTAGATTACTTTGTTGCTGTTTTCCTTTCCCTTAATGTGTATGAGTTTCAAAACTCGTGTTGCCTTCTTTTTCTTCTCCAAATCCTTCAAAGACATATAAGAAATTCCAATGTCTTGTTCTTTTCTTTTCCATGACAGAATTAGCATTGTCACATACCCCAGCAATATTACATTGCATGAAATCTTCTTTTCCTTTATCAACATTCTCTTCCTTTGCTATTGATCCTTTTTAGTCTTCATTGGGTTCTTTCTTCTCTACTGGTGCTTTCAACTGATTCTCCAATAGCTCCAATTCTTTCTCCCATTTACTAACCAATTGTACAGGTGATTTCCCTTCAATATCTTCATAGGATAACATAGTCCCATTGTCTATTAGAATAAAATTCTGATCTTTCTCTTTGAAATTTTTTTGTACATTTATTTTTTTCCTTCATATTTATGACAGCTTGCAGTGACTGTCTATCACCTTGAAAACGTTCAAAACCTGCAACTACACACAAATTTTTAGTTTTAAAACCACAAGACTCAATTGTCTTATTTGATGATTTAGTCATCAAATCCTCTTTTTGTTCTAATTCTTCTACATGACCCAGAAAATCTTCAATGGTCTTCATATCAACTTCCTCAAGCATAGAATTTGAGTATTTGGTATATGTTGCTCCTTCTTCTTGCTTTTGATCATCATCACGAGCCAAAATTTCTTTGTTTCCAACTTTAGCAGTAAGTTGAAAAACAATATTTCCCTCCAATTGTGTATGAAATTCCTCATGAGATCTAACTGTCTTAGAACTCAAATTATGTCTCTCTTATTTATCTTCTCTGACATCACCTACAAACATCCACAAATTATTAATTTCAAAATCATAAGGCTCAATTTCCTCAACTAATGATATAAACATCATTGCTCCATCTTTAATTTCAAAAGGAACTTGTTCTTCTCCAACAACTTTTTCTTGTTGTATCTCAACTCCTTTCAGCTTCTTTGTCCTCAACTGAACATCTATAATCTGCTCAAGCTTCCTCAGCTCCTCTATTAACTGCATATTCACTAGATTCTCACTCTTCTCTTATAGCTTGTGCCATTTCACCTTCTTTCTCATGATGTAACCATACCTCTGGTCTTCTTTACTCCTCTAGAACAACTTCATCAACAAATTAAATTGCATTCTTATCTCAGCCTTTTCTTTATCATATTCTTCATCCATGCTGACGCAACAAGCCGAAAGTCAGCAACCGATGGAGGGATGGTCAATCTATGACGTGGCTCTGTCTCCAGTTCCTTCCCTTTTGTTCGTTGCGGGTATTTATCTTCCCCTTATTCTATTTATCAATTTCAACCGAAATTGACAAATAAATATAATCGCGACTTTGGATGTTATGTTATGTTCCCGACATATATGCTATTCCAATGTTACACCTTCGGACCTTCTATAAATGTTCACTCTTTATAATCTTTATATTAATACTCCCATCGAAACCTTATAATGAGCCGTGGTTCCGGGCCCCATGTCTGCAGTCGATAGACCAACCAAACGCGCGTACCGTACCTCCTTTATCCATCGTGCATCTTCGTTATCCTCCGGGCAAGTTCAACGAGCGCCCACCGTTGGATAGCCCTTCTCCAAATCAATGATCTGTATGCATTTCACTGCGCGTCCCCCGTCGGACTTTAACGCGCGAAATTTCACGTTAACAAAAACCGCTTGGGACACGCGGCAGATTCCCTATGGAATCATTGCCCGACCCAGGAATATCGCTTAACGTCGAGAGGCGGTGCGGAATAGGGCAATCCACCCTTGGAAATCCACTGTGGTTTCGCTAGAGTGCTTAACCAAGGTAAGTCGGGGTTGCGCTATCCGTTTAACTCTTTAACTCCGGGTCCGCCTTTGGTTAGGGAGTTCAATTAACAATTAACAATCGCGAATTTCTTCGTTAAGCGGGATTTCAATTACCATTCCACGCCAGGTATTACCGGATTTCTTCTATGAATGGAGACTTATTCAACTGCGCCTGTTCAAACAATCTTGAGGGAGACAATGACTAGAGATATACAGAATCTATACAATAGTTTAGCTCAATAATTGTATACACACAGAGTCAATCATTCCACAACTAAACAACCTCTTACAATTAAGGATTGGGACAGTTCAACGACTAAGTGAGCACAGAAATCGTTTAATTGGAAACAACTGTTAGCACAGAGTATTATTGCCAAAATTTCTCTTCGTCCTTTTTCTCCCTCAATGCATCCGAGGGAATTCATGCATATACATAAACATATGTCCTTTCAGTTCCTCTGCGAGGACCGTTATGGAAATTAAAGAGCCTCATTACAATTATTTGAAAACTAAATAAGACAGATGGCTTTAATCCAAAGCTATTCGAATTCTACCTCTCTAACTACTCTAAATGAAGCAATTAGCTGAGGTATTGACACCTCGCTGTTACAATTTGATGGATTTCGAACCCTCCTAGCCACAACATGTGGAAAAAACCTCCTACATTGCTGGTTAGTGTCTAATGCCCCTGCATCAGACTCCTGAGGGAAATTTTCTTCATGGGCTCCTGTCCATGAGCTCTTCCACTGATCTTCCTTTCTGCCGCAACATTTCTTCAGTCATCCAAGTGGCATCTTCCTTTGGCTTGTCCTTCCATTTGATCAAGTAATGAAAGTACTCTTGTCCTCTTGTCCTTCTGAATACTCTTTTGTCCAATATCTTCTCTGGTTGCAATGGTTGTGCTGGAGGTAGCTTCTCTTTCCACTCAATCTGCCCCTTTTCTGCTGATCCTTCTTCTACACCATCATATTCATACTTGTGCAAATCTGCAACATTAAAAATGGGAGATATTCCAACATCAGGTGGCAATTCAATCTCATAAGCATTTGTAGAAAAATTCCTAAGTATCTTGCATGGCCCAATCTTTTTGAACTTCAACTTGTTGTACTGCTTCTTTGGGAATCTCTCCTTTCTCAGGTGTGCCAAAACCTGATCTCCTACTTCAAAATGAACTTCTCTTCTGCTCAGGTCTGCTCTATTTTTATATTTGATGCTGCTACCTTGTAATTGTTGTTTCACTTGTTCATGTATGGCCTGGATCTATGAAGCAAATTCCTCATCATCTGCACTCCTTAGCTCTGCTCTTCCCAAATTCCTTAACTCTGATATTCCTCTGGGGTGCATTCCATAAACAATATGGAATGGACTCTGCCCTGTGCTCCTGTTTGGTGAATCATTATATGCATATTCTGCTTGGGGAAAAATATGCTCCCACTGCTTGGGATGCTCTCCTGCAAGACTCCTCAACAAATTTCCCAGACTTCTATTCACAACCTCAGTTTGTCCATCAGTCTGAGGATGATAAGCTGAGCTGAAACTCAGTTTGGTACCAAGTTTCTTCCACAATGTCCTCTAAAAGTGACCCACAAATCTAGTGTCTCTGTCTGAAACAATACTCCTGGGCAACCCATGCAATCTAACAAATTCTTTGAAAAACAAGTTAGCAACATGGGTGGCATCACTAGTTTTATAACATGGAATAAAATGTGTCATTTTGGAGAATCTATCCACCACAACAAAGACTGTATCATTCCCTCTCTATGTCTTGGGAAACCCTAGAACACAATCCATACTCACCATGTCCCAAGGCCTATCTGGAATAGGTAAGGGAGTGTACAATCCTACATTCTGGCTCCTTCCTTTGGCATATTGAAAAATCTTGAAATTCTTCACAAACTTGTCCACTTCTGCTCTCATCTTGGGCCAAAAATAGAAGTGACTCAGCTGCTCATAAGTCTTGTCAGTACCAAAGTGTCCAGCAAGTCCACCACTATGTTTCTCCTAAATCAAATTTTCTCTCATGGAACATTTTGGTACACACAGTTGGTTTTTTCTGAATAACAAGTCTTCCTGCAGAAAATAATCTAGCCACTGGCTTCGATCTATTAAAACAGGGTTACTGCAAGCCTCAAATGCTTCTTTAAAATCTGGATCTGTCTTATACAATTCTTTGAGAAAACCAAATCCTGCAACTTCAAAATTAGTTTCTTGAACAAGCATGTGCCTCCTACTCAAAGCATCAGCTACTTTATTTTCTTGGCCACTTATATGTTTCAAAACAAAATGAAAACCTTGGAGATACTCAACCAATTTAGCATGCTTGTATTTCAACTTGGGCTACTGTACAATATATTGCAAAGCATGATTATCAGAATACAATACAAACTCCTTGGACATCAAATAATGTCTCCACTTCTTCAGTGCTTGAACCATTGCATAGAATTCCTTCGCATAAGAGGAATACTTTCTCCTGGTGTCATTTAAATTCTCACTGAAATAGGCTACAGGCCTATCATCCTAACTCAAAATAGCCCCAATGGCCTCCCCACTGGCATCACATTTTACTTGAAATGGTTTGGTGAAATCAGGCAGAATTAAAACATGCTTCTCTGTTATCTTTTGCTTTAAAACTTTAAAACTTCTCTCTGCTTCAGCAGTCCACTTAAATGGTTGTTTGCTCTTCTTTATTGTCTCAATTATGGGTGCATTAATCTTGCTGAATTTTCTTATAAACTTTCTGTAAAAACTAGCAAGTCCATGGAAACTCCTTACCTCAAAGACATTTCTGGGTGAAGGCCACTCTACAATTGCCTTAACCTTTTATGGGTCCATCTTCAATCCCTCTACAGAAACAAAAAAACCCAAATACACCAACTCTTCTTTCATGAATGAGCATTTCTTCAAATTTATCAGCAAATTTCTCTTGGTGCAGCTTCTTCAAGACATGGTTAAGATGCCTTAAATGTTCTTCTTTAGTTATGCTGAAAACTAATATATCATCCAGGTACACTATCACAAATTTTCCAATGAACTCTTTCAATATTTCATTCATAAGCCTCATGAAAGTACTAGGTGCATTTGACAACCCAAAAGGCATTACCATCCATTCATATAATCCTTCAATTGTTTTAAAGGCAGTTTTCCACTCATCACCCTCTCTAATTCTAATCTGATGGTATCCACTCTTCAAATCTATCTTTGAGAAATATTTAGCACCACTCAAACAATCCATTAAATCCTCAATTCTAGGTAAAGGGAATCTGTACCTGATTGTGATCTTATCAATTTCTTTGGAATCAGTACACATCCTCCAGCTTCCATCTTTCTTTGGGCTCAATACTACTGGTACTGCACATGGACTCAAACTTTCTCTGATCAACCCTTTGTCCATCAATTCTTGTACTTTTCTCCTGATTCTTCATTTTCTTTGGGAGTCATTCTGTAGGCTGCCTTATTTGGCAGGGTTGAACCAGGGATAAAATCTATCTGATGGCTGATCTTTCTCACAGGTGTCAGCTCATCAGGTAAATCATCCACAACAGTGTCACAGAAATCATCTAACATCTCTTGTATCTCTACTGGTAAATCAGAAATCTTTGTGAAAGTAAGAACTACTTTAGGTTTGAAAACTAAAGCAAAGCTTACCTCTTCTTCTTCTATCTGCTGCAGATATTCCTTCCCACTCAGCAACAAGGTCTTTGGATCAATCACTCTGCTGGATGGCTCTCCTTCTTCCATGGGAATCAATATATGATGTACCCCATCTTTGAAGAACTTGTAAGTGTTATTATTGCCATCATGCACTCCTGCTCTGTCAAACTGCCAAGGTCTACCCAGGAGTATATGACACACATCCATGGGAATTACATCACATAAAACCTTGTCCTTGTAATTGCCCATTTGCAGCTCTATTTCACACTGTTCTTTCACAACCACCTGGTGCCCTTTATGCAACCAGGACACCCTGTAGGGAGTGGGGTACTCCCTAGTCTTCAGCTTCAGTTATTCTATCACCTCAGTGGAAACCAAATTGTCTGTGCTGCCACTATCAATGATTAGCTGGCAGCATTTCCCTTGGACTTTGCATATGCTCCTAAACAAAGTCTTCCTTTGTGCAGGTTCAATGACTTCTTTGGTTTGTTTCAACAGGACCTTATTAACCACCAAGGACTCTCCCCTCTCTGGAATAACTTTTTCTTCAATTTCTACTTCTTCTTCAACCTGGGAAACAACATCATTTCTTGGACTAGCACCCACATTTTCTGGACACTCATAGTGCTTATGTCCCACTCCTTGACATCTATAACACCTCAACTCTCTACCTCTGCCTCTGTCTCTGCCTCCTCTTCCTTTTCCTCTGTAAAGACCCTTTCTGCCACTTGCATCCTCCTCTGTAGATGCATTCTGAGGTGAGCTACTGTTAGCTCCATCCCTGGGTGTAGGCTTTCCTCTACCACCCTGACTTCCCTTCCCACAGAAAGTACCTCTCTTCTTGGCAGACTATTTCCTCAGGAGTTTCTCCTCTGCTTTCAAGGCCATCTGGTACACCTCTTCTACTATCTTGGGAGACAAGAGACAAATCTCATCTTGGATCTCCAGCTTGAGACCATTCACATATCTGGCAGTCTTTTCTGGTGTATCTTGGAATTGCCCAGCTCTTATTCTCACTTTGTAGAACTCCTCTGTGTATTCTTTTACTATCAACAACCTCTGTCTCAGGTTTTGCATTTGTCTATACAATGTCAGCTGGTAATCACTAGGCATGAATTTACCTTTTAATTTGTCCATCATTCTGGTCCAGCTCTTGATAGGTTGCTTGCCAACTCTTCTCCTCTCTGCCTGCACTCCATCCCACCAAAGTGCAGCATGTCCTTTCAGCTTTGTTACTGCAAACTTGACCTTTTTATCCTCACTTATTTCTTCGTAATCAAAGCACTTGTTCAGTTCATTCATCCATTCCACCAGCTCTTCTGGATTCAGTCCCCCTGCATAACTCGATACTTCAATCCTAGGCTTAACTGCAGATCCCAAAACAATTCTCAGGAGCCTCAAGTCAGGAGGAATTTCAATGTTTTCTTCAGCTTCTTCTGTTTCAGGTTCGCTGATGTCTTCAGGATCTCTGGGTTGTCCTCACTATATGGAATCCATTCTGGCCTCGACCCTCTGCAACATCCCCAACACCTCTGCGTTGGCAACGGGCCTCCTTCTGCCAGCACCTCTACCAACTCGGATTGCCATGTCAGCAAAAAAAACTCAAAACCTGGCTCCGATACCACAAATGACGCAACAAGCCGAAAGTCAGCAACCGATGGAGGGATGGTCAATCTATGACATGGCTCTGTCTCCAGTTCCTTCCCTTTTGTTCATCGTGGGTCTTAATCTTCCCCTTATTCTATTTATCAATTTCAACCGAAATTGACAAATAAATATAATCGCAACTTTGGATGTTATGTTATGTTCCTGACATGTATGCCATTCCAATGTTACACCTTCAGACCTTCTATAAATGTTCACTCTTTATAATATTTATATTAATACTCCCATCGAAACCTTATAATGAGCCGTGGTTCCGGGCCCCACATCTGCGGTCGATAGACCAACCAAACGCACATACCATACCTCCTTTATCCATCGTGCATCTTCGTTATCCTTCGGGCAAGTTCAATGAGCACCCATCGTTGGATAGCCCTTCTCCAAATCAACGATCCGTATGCATTTCGCTGCGCATCCCCCGTCGGACTTTAACGCGCAAAATTTCACATTAACAAAACCCGCTTGGGACACGCGGAAAATTCCCTATGGAATAACTGCCCGACCCAGGAATACCGCTTAACGTCGAGAGGCAGTGTGGAATAGGGAAATCTGCCCTTGGAAATCCACTGTGGTTTCACTATAGTGCTTAACCAAGGTAAGTCGGGGTTGCGCTATCCGTTTAACTCTTTAACTCTGGGTCTGCCTTTGGTTAGGGAGTTCAATTAACAATTAACAATCGCGAATTTCTTCGTTAAGCGGGATTTCAATTACCATTCCACGCCAGGTATTACTGGATTTCTTCTATGAATGGAGACTTATTCAACTGCGCCTGTTCAAACAATCTTGAGGGAGAAAATGACCAGAGATATACGGAATCTATACAATAGTTTAGCTCAATACTTGTATACACACAGATTCAATCATTCCACAACTAAACAACCTCTTACGATTAAGGATTGGGACAATTCAACGACTAAGTGAGCACAGAAATCATTTAATTGGAAACAATTGTTAGCACAGAGTATTATTGCCAAAATTTCTCTTCGTCCTTTTTCTCCCTCAATGCATCCGAGGGAATTCATGCATATACATAAACATATGTCCTTTCAGTTCCTCTGTGAGGACCGTTATGGAAATTCAAGAGCCTCATTACAATTATTTGAAAACTAAATAAGACAGATGGCTTTAATCCAAAGCTATTCGAATTCTACCTCTCTAACTACTCTAAATGAAACAATCAGTTGAGGTATTGACACCTAGCTGTTACAATTTGATGGATTTCGAACCCTCCTAGCCACAACATGTGGACAAAAGCTCCTATGTTGCTGGTTAGTGTCTAATGCCCCTGCATCACATGCCATTTTCTTTGACATATCTCTTCACTATTCTTCTATTGTTTTCTCTCTCAGAACCTCTACTATGACTATCAATAGTCATCTTCTCCTCTATCTCTATGAGTTCCTGACTCACTATGATATGTACTTAAGCCTCTACAATGTCAAGTCCTCCCTGCTACAACTTACCTCACCAAGCTTTCCTCTATACTTGGCCACTAGTCCCCTCTCTGGAACTTTCTTTGAGCATTCCTCTGCTCTTTCTAGGCTTCAACTCATCTGAACTTTGGAGAACACAATTTTTCTCTTGTATTTCAATCACAATGAAATACTAGGTTCTGGCCACACTCTTCTTTCTTTCAGAAACTCTTACTGACTTCCTTCATCATTTCTTCTTAAGGTTTGATCTTCTTTTGCTGAGATACTTCATTATATACAACTACAAATCTTCAATCTCTCTTTTATCCTCCAAAACTCAAATAAGAGTTAAATAAAACAATACATGCATGATTTCACAAGTAGTCTCCATCCACTCTTCACATTCGAGTGAATCTCCACTCTACTCAAGAAAACAACCATTGACGTACATTATTTATGCTTCTGCAATTTCTTCTTAAGAGTATCACTTACTCCCATCTTCTGCCATGCCTTCTACTTATCAGATTCAAATAACTTGATCTCCTCTTTGCAATATCTTTGGCAATGTTCTGCAAAGCACATTTTCTTTATTGATCTCCTATTTATTCTACAATCACACTTGCATTCTTCACAATTCTTCTTTAATTAAAAAGAGCTTCCATCAACCTCTGACTTTACCCTTCAAAAGAGTTTTAACTAGCTCTGATACCAAAAATAACGCAACAAAAACTACATGTTCATAAATCTCATGTTCTGATACCAAATTATGGCAAGGTTTGTGGAATAAATCACAAAAAATACCCACATTAACATTATGGATTCATGCTTCCTCCATTATTAATCCATCGCATGGTTTTCTCTACTTCTCCATGAGTTTTATTCTTAAACTCTTTAACATAGAACCCACTTAATTATTTCCTTAAAACATTAACATTTTAATCATATGTATGCAGAAGCTTAATAATAAGTGGTTCTCGGTTCATACATTACCTACCTTCTTTAAATTACCCAATGCATACATGGCATCATAGATGCATTACCAAACCATATCGCATCATGACTTTTAAACCATATCACATTCCCAAAACTTAGTGCAGTATCGCTGATCTATCGATTTCCCAAATCGGCAACATTTCATTTCGTACATCAATGATTATAACATATTGCACTTTCCGAGATTCTCCTATCATATGCAATATGTGATGGCATCGCATCGCAATATCACAACATTAGGCTTCATTGCAAATTGGTTATTATCTAGTTGTAAATTTGTTAGGTTATTATCTAGTTGTAAATTAGTTGAAAAAAATAAAAATAAAGTCCATTTAATTTTTCAATTAAATATTTTATATCATTCTAACTAAAAAATCCCTTAAGCACCTCAAGGAATTTTTTAAACATACCTAATTTAATTTAAATATTATCATATTTATTTATATGATAGCATCAAGAATAGTGTAAAATGCCATGCTGAAAAATGGCTTGCTTAATTTAAATTAATTTAAGGTGTTCATTCCCCTCTACATCATAGGTATCATGGATTTTGAGCATGCCCATTTAATTTTTCAATTAAACATTTTATATCATTCGACTTAAAACAATCCCTTAAACACCTCAAGGAAATATTTAAAAAATAATAGTTTAATGTAAATCTTATCATATTTATTAATATGCTAGCATGAAGAATAGTGTAAAAATTCATGCCAAAAATAGCTTGCTTAAATCATATTTAGTTTAGGTGTTCATTCCCTACTACATCATAAGTATCTAGATTTTTAACATGAAGTTCCATAATCACATCCTAAAAATGAATATATGTAGTTTTTATTTATGATATATGAATAACTAATACAACCACATTAAAAATATTAATGTGGTTGATATAGTTGAAGGCTTCATTGATCTAGGTGGCTCCAATGACACACACAAGACAAAGAGGGCTTGTGGAAGCTCAAAAATCAAAGTGTTCAGATTGCTCTTGAACTAGGTTCAAGTTGAAGAGTTCGTTGCCCTGATCACAACGATGCAAATGACGCATCAATCCGGGTTTGTATATATAAATTTAGAGTAGTTTGAAGTTTTGTTAAGGCAAGGGAGGTGGGGCCCACATCATGCTACATGGTGTCACAGTAAGCTCATGGGAACCACATGTAAATCCCCTCAGCTGTTGACACATGGAGGTCCTCCATTAGCCCCTTGCCCGTGCAGAAAAGGAAAAACAAAATGATATTTAATTTCCCACATAAAAACAAAAACAAAAATAAAAAAATAACTATATATTAAATATAGTTACTAAAAAATCGAAATCAATTTAAATATGGTAAATTGTTAGGTAAAAAAAATCATATTAAATATGGTTAAATTCCATATTAAACAAAACCTCCATTTTTTGTTTTTGGGATTTGTTATGGGATTCGTTACAATATGGAGATACAAATTCCATATATTATATAGTTTGAAAAAAACTATATTAAAACTAAATTTGGGTTTTAAAACAAAATTTGGAGTCAATGGGATTTGAACTCAAAACCTCCCAACAAAAACTATCTAAATATGTTTATGCCAACCAACATGCCAACCTCACACTTTGTCTTATTCATTCTCACACTTTATTATAAAATGCCATTCAAATGGTTCAGGGAAACCATGGAGAATGATGGAGAATACATGAGAGATTAGGGCACATGGAGGCCAATAGAGAAGTGAGAAAAGAGAAGGCAAGTCAGACGGTAGACAGACACATAGCTCAAGGTAGGATGGTTCATGTAGTTCAAGGGAATCTTTTGATCCCAAGGAGGTTAAATTTTCAGAATGTATTAAACTTTATATGCATTTTAACTAGAATTTCGCGGGGAATGAAATATCGAGGTTAGATTCGACTTTTGAGCAGTGGTTTTGTAGATTCCTTGTGGAGGAGAATATTTAGGAATCTTGAGGGAATCTTTATGATTCCTTGGAGACCGAAATTCACCAATGTTAGAATAAGGTCAACCTTATACTCATTCTTCTTGAAATTTCAAAAGGATCTCAATGTTAAGATCAGAATCCTGTTTTGAGTTGAAAATTTCTAGATTCCTTGTGGAGCAGCATCTTTAAGTAATCTAGGGGGGAATGTAAAAGGGCCCATATTTTCACTTTGTCAGAATTTAGAAAATTGACAGTTGATCCTAAACCTCTCGGTGACACGAGTTCAACGGCGCAATCAGAATTTCCATCTGAGCCTTACCTTTTTCGGCCACTTTTCAAAGTGGAGTTACAGGTGTTAACATTCAAGTGTGAGAAATCATTTTTAGGATATTCAATGCCACGAGATTGATGATACGGCTAGATTGCATTAGTTTATCATAATTTTATTCATATAGCTCCAATATGTGAGGTATATGCAGTGTGATCATGTACTTCTTTATATTTTTCCATGAGATGCAATGTGTTGTATGGATCCATGTTGATGTTTGATGTGGGATCTTGTTTTGTTCTTTATGTGAGATGTAATCTATGTCATGGATTTGTATTATGTTGAGATCCCTTTGTTGCCATGTTGATGGGATACTCATTGTCACATGTATGTTTGATTGAGATCCCTTTGTTTTCATGTTGGTGGGATGCTCATAGTCATTATGTGTGAGTTATTGTCATACTGATAGGAGTTGTTGTTGTGAATGAGAGTTCCTATAGTGGAACATCTCATGGAGAGGTCTAGCCACTCCTGCGTGAGGGAATTTTCCTTGTACAATAGAGAAAACACCATCTGTTAGGGTCTCGTGATTTGGCAGATTGGAAAACCAAATGACAAGGTAATATCAAACCAACTTTGGAGCCCTAGGACCTAGCCTTCCTGGACTCAGAAAGGGTTCTCTCTATTATGCAAAGGATGTGAGCTTTTTCGCTTAGTTTGTTTAGATTTTAGGCTAGTTGTTAAGTGTGTTTGTTTGTTTGTTTTTCAATTGTTTGGAGGTAAAAATGATCTAGTGGAGAAGCACATTATCTTAATAATTTCCCTCATCGAGGAAGAAATGAGGTGATATCCAACCTACAAGAGGCATCTACGGTGGGATAAATTTTGTTTAGGAAGATCGTCAAGTAGATTTTTAGCCAAATATGAGAGAATTAGAAGGCAAGCTTCAAACCCAATTTGTTTCCATTTGGTTGACCTTGGAGCCAGTTTGAGCTATATAAATCCTTGCATAGTTGAAAAATAAAAAATGTAAAATCAGAAATTTAAGAATCTATGGCTAGTTCAATTGGCTACGGGATCAAAAAGGCGCGGCAATGCCAAAGTTCCAAATTGCGAACTACTGATAGGAGATAAGCACATAACTATAGAACTGAAAATTCTACCACTAGGTTCCTATGATATTCTATTGGGAACGGACTGGTTATAAAAATACTTATCATTAGTGGGCTGCAAAGATAAAGTCATTTACTTTAAATCTGAAGATGGTTCAAGTCATGAATTCCAGGGGATCAAGAATCCACTTTGGCTGCGTCCCATTACATCATCCTAGTCGAGTAAATAATTTAGAAATGGGTGTAAGCTCTATGCAATCCAGGTGGGGTTCTCTAATTCCAAGGATAAGACTCCTATGATGAAAATATTCCTATTGTACAATAATTTATGGATGTATTTCCAGAAAATATTCCAGGATTGCCACCAAAATGGTATATTTATTTCACAATAGAAGTAATACCTAGGGAAGCACCCTACAAAATGAGTGTGCCTAAACTAACAGAATTAAAAATGCAACTGTATGATTTAATAGACGGGATATATCCAGCCAAGTGTTTGTCCTTGGGGAGCACCAGTGTTTTTTGTTAAGAAAAAGGATGACACTATGTGAATGTGCATGGATTACCGACAGCTCAATGAATTGACTGCATAAAATAAGTATCCACTTCCATGCATAGATGATTTGTTCGATCAGGTGAAGGGGGCAACAATTTTTTCCAAGATTGATCTAAGGTCAGGGTACCACCAAATACAGCTTAAGGATGAGGACATATCCAAAACAACTTTTTGTACCTGGTACAAACATTCCAAAATTTGTGGTATTACCCTTTGGGCTAACAAATGCACTAGCAACTTTCATGAGCTTGATGCATGGCACCTTCCACCCATTCCTAGATAAATTTGTTTTTATTTTTATTGATGAAATGCTAATTTATTCTAAGAATATGGAAGAGAACAAGGAAAATTTACACATATTTTTGAAAATGTTACGGGAACACAAGCTCTACGCCAAATTTAGTAATTGTGACTTCTACAATGAGAATATTCAGTATTTGGGGCACATGATATCTACTGAGAGGATTTGTCTGGTTCCCAAAAAGATAAAAACGATTATGGAGTGGAAGGTTCCTAAGAATTTAGCATACATATGTTCATTTATGGGTTTAGCCAGTCACTACCGACAATTCATTAATGGATCCTCTAAAATATTTTTTCCTATTATCTCTCTGCAGCAGAAAGGACGATTCTTTAAGTGGAATCAAGAATATCAAAATAGTTTTGAAGAATTGAAGAGGTCACTAACTATTTCCCCTATATTGAAAGTAGCAGACCCAAGTAAGGAATTTTAAGTATGCACTGATGCTTACAAGGAAGGGGTAAGAGCGGTTTTGACTGAGGAAGGTAAAGTCATAGCATACGAATCAAGAAAGTTGAAAGATCATGAGCAAAGGTATTCTGCTTATGATCTAGAACTAACTCCAGTGGTGCATACCTTGCAAATGTGGAGACATTAGTTCCTGGGAAAAAGGATTGTGTTTAGAACCGATCATAGCAGTTTAACTAGCTATTTTAAACAATCTAATTTAAACGCTTGCCAAGAAAGATAGAATGCATTTTTAAGTGAATTCATTTTTTATATTCAACATGTAAAATTTAAGGAAAACCTTGTCGTAAATTCTTTAAGTAGAAAATTTCATTGCATTTACAAACTTTATTTTAACAAAGTTGAGTCTAAGTTCTAGGAACAGATTATGGAGACAACAAGGAAGGACCTTGAATACCAATTCCTATGGTAGCAAGAAAGAGAAGGTGAAAAGAAAGGAAAGCAATCATATTATGAGCTTAATCATAAACAAATCTTATTATATCAAAAGAAAATATGTATTCTTAATCAAATGGACTTGAAAGAATTGATTCTGGATGAATATCATAGAATTTCCTATGCAGGACATACTGGGTATCAAAAAATGTTAACAACAATTAGGAAGGATTATTTTTCTCCACGAATGCATAACGGCATTGCTGTATACCTAACCAAGTGCTTGGAGTGTCGTCAGGTCAAAGTGGAACACCAACATCCAACAGGATTGCTACAACCTATCCCTCTACCGAAATAGAAATGGGAATTCATTTCCCTTGATTTCATCACCAGGTTACTGAGAAATGAAATACACAATGACTCAGTCATGGTGGTAGTGGATAGAATCAACAAGGTATCCCATTTTATACCTTTCTAGTCAACCTACAAGACAGTACAAATTGATTATATCTTTATGATTTTATTTTTTTTAGATTGCATGATATTCTGAGAATTGTTATCTCAAATCGAGATGTAAAATTTACATTAGCCTTTTCGAAAATATTATTCACTAGATTGGGAATGCAGATATAGTTTAGTACCACTTACTATCCTCAAACAGATGGGAAAATAGAGGGTGAATCAAGTTTTGGAGGATATGTTTCACATGTATGTAATGAAACAACCTACAAAGTGGGAAGTGTATCTACACTTGGTCGAGTTTGCCTATAATAATGGTTATCAAGAGTCCCTCAATATAAGTCCATTTGAATCATTGTATGGAAGAAAATGTTAGACCCCCATAAATTGGAGCAGCCCAGAAACCAATATGATGCTTGGACCAAACATGCTTGCGGAAATGGAACATGAGGTGAGAAAGATAAAAAAAATCTAAAGGCAACTCAATACTGCCAAAAGGTGTATGCAGACTGAAAGATAACTTTTAGGGTATTTGTGGTGGGATACCACGTATACATGAGAATTAAACCAAACAGGATTACCCTGAGGTGGAATACTTGTTCCCAATTAGCTCCAAGGTATTGCAGACCATTGAAAATTTTGGAATGAGTTGGCTCGGTGGCCTATCGACTGGCTTTGCCTAGTTATATAAGGGTGCACAATGTGTTTCATGTATCACTGTTGAAACTATACATCCATGACCCTAACCATGTGATACATTGGAAGAGTTTACATGTAAGTCATGATTACATTGCAATTTACAGATAAGGAAAGTCCTTGCTAGAACTAATTAATTTTCTTTCCCTCTAAATGTAGAATCGGATGACGAGTTTCTGGTAGAGCCTTAGCATATGCTCAATCAAAGAGAAATAATGCTCCAGAGGTGATTCATCCGCCATGTTAAGGTGTAATGGAATCAGTTTAGCCCAGAGGAGAATACCTGAGAGGATGAGAATTTCATTATAGAGGCATATCCTAAATTGTTTAATATGGTAAAGTAACACTGAGGACGGTGTTTTCCTTAGAGGGGGAAGACGTAACACCCTATTTAATGAAAATTATGTTTGAAATTTTTTATGATACATTTAAATTACTAAAGCTAACGAATATGATTGTTCATTAGTGAAACTTGAGTTTATTTATAATAAAAGAAAAATTGACAATTATCCAAAGTGAAAAGGATTTAACTGAATGGTAAATGATTCCAATATTCCAAAGTAAAAGTAAAGGCACTTCCTAACAGTTACTTCTCAAAAGGATAAAATGGATATCCTGAGTAAGGGAAGGGGTTTTGTTCAGGAAAAGGCTATGGGTTAACAACTATATGTTGAAAAGAGTTGTCCATATCTAGTATGGAACTAGTGGAGCTCTTTAAACCCAGAGAAGCATAAATAGGATTTCTAATCCTTAGGTTTATTTTCTAATTAAGACTATCTAATGCGTGACGCTCTAGAGAGGAACACGGGGGGAGAGGAGGACGTGATAGCCTCTCTCAAGGTTGGGAAAAACCATCAATTACTAGAAGAGAAAGTACAAAGATAAGTACTTATGGCTGTCTAATTTGTTATGCAGATAG
The DNA here is from genome assembly GCA_034641835.2 of Pinus albicaulis. Taxonomy (NCBI): domain Eukaryota; kingdom Viridiplantae; phylum Streptophyta; class Pinopsida; order Pinales; family Pinaceae; genus Pinus; species Pinus albicaulis. The sequence continues at coordinate 90,638 of JAXQQM020074579.1, read as the reverse complement.
TAGATTAAGAAAGAAATAATGAATATTTAAATTGGTGGTAATATGTTTATGGGTTTTACCTACAACGTTATTTAGTACAGTGAACATATGTTGTCTTTAAAACTAGAAGATGAAAAACTAGTAGACCAAGTACAGCAAAGTAGATCATTCTCAATTTTTTTTTTTGAAGAAAGTAGTATTTTAAACTCTGTGTAAATTAAGGCATTGGGAATCAAAATGGAGAAGTTTAAACCAAGCATATCCATTAGGGGGCACAAAGGTTTATCCCTAAGCCCCATGGGAATAGAGCATGGGTTATGGTCCTTTGGTCACCTTAATTTTCAAATTGTTGTAACATGCAAATGACTATTAAAGAAAAAAAATAAGATTGTGAAATCTAAGTATAAATTCGCATATCAATATACCTATAGATAAGAAAACCTTTGCCAGAGAAATTCAAATATAATTCTTTAGAGCAGTACATAGCAAAAGTAAATGCAATAAACAACAACATGTACATGACTATGTATATGGAAAAGCTCATTAAACAACATGAAAACCCCATAATTTCTTACTGTGAATATAAACCTTCCAGAGGAAGAAAATAGAACTTTATGTGTTTACTATTACAACTACATAATAAAAGAGGTAATTAACTTAAAAAGAAAACAAACTGAGAACTTAAACCAGTCTCAGCGAAATCTATTAACCAAAATTGCAGAGTTCCGAATTCTAGAAATTCCAGTATACAAATAACTTATGGAAATCTAAACCCCAAGAAATTACATTACATTATCCATTGTTAAATGCTCTGGTTTAGGCTTAAAGGGCTTCATAAATTCCAAATGGAATAGTTCATATGGGAATGTCAAACACAAGTAAGTCACTTCGAACTAAATTGAGTAAATGACCAAAATACGCCAGACGTTAAGTAATATCAAGAATTCTGGAAACAAGACACTTACATGCAGGTACAACCATGACCCTGAGGCACCCTGTAAACTAGGAGGATTTCACCCTCAACAAAAATAACCTGTAAAGAAGAATTTTTTTACAATTATGGGGTCTAAGCATACCTGTGATTTGGAAGTGCTGGAGTAAGAGCTGAACCCATAACTCGGTTATGCAGCCCCAAAAGGAGATAAAGCTGAGCACAAAAAAGAAAAAAATGCAATAAGAAACCATGAACAAACAATAGAATGAACTAAGAGAATAACCAGTTCATTAAGGAAATAATTAAATTATAAATGGTAGCAGAATGTAAACCTGATTGGGGAAGGGCTCATTCTAGCCAAACACCGCATCAACCTGGTCGAAGAAATTTAAAATAACGAGACGTTGTGGAGCCATAAAGCCAAGACCTATGTGTTGACTGGAATGAGTACTCCAACAGTGGAGGAATTAATCATAAAAAACCTTCCAAGAAAACGAGAACCGTAAAACATTCACGTTATCACCATATCAATCATAATAAGGAACCTGTAACAAAATTCTCACATTATTGAAGTAGAAAATGAAACCCTAAAAGGGATACCTCTACAATATTAACTGTTGAAGGTTGTGGAAGAAGAATTACCTGTGGGAACTGGTACAAAATCATGCCTTCTATGATTATAATTCCACTGACCGAGGAAAAACGAAGTCACAACTGTAATTGACAAAGAGAAAACCATACTAGTTGTAGAGCCAGGCCATCCAAGGTTTCAGCGGAAGAATGAGCAGAGGAGGTGGGACAGGGGGTGCGTAGTTACCCTAACTCCCCCAGAACCCCTCACCACCGTTTGATCTAGGGTTCACGATTCAAAGTCCTATATGCGTTGGAGAGTTTTGGATTGAGGACAGTTGTTAGGTTAAGGGGGTAGCTTCCGACAAGTTGTCCAACAGTCAAGGTGCCCAGAACCCAAGTTAAGAGGCGTACTACGTAAGTTATGAGGAATAAATATTTCCATTATACTATTAATATGACTACAATTAAACTGCAACTATAATGTAATCCATAGCCAAATCAACTAGATTCATAAGGTACAAAAAATGGATGTAAAACAATAAATGACTTAGAACCAGATTGTAAGGTCGGACATGTGGAGGACCTATCTCATAGTATATGAAGGTTCATACAATTGTTTTAAGTATTAATGTGGTGTGGGTATTGATAAAGATGCAATAATTCATATTAAAAAATGTGAGTTATGTTTTTGGAGCATATGCAAATATATGTGTGTGTGTGTGTGTGTGTGTGTTAACTGTATAAAGATTTAAATATAGAAATAGAGGCATATGGTAAAAAGGGGTTCCTCAAGTTTAACTTAGATGAATTTTTTTTTATTTATATATTGTAAATGTGTATAGTTGTGAGAGATATAGATAGAAATTATAATCTAAGAAAATAAATGAAATTAAATTGTTTATAAATTATTATACAAATTTTAAAAGAAATGCTCTAATAAAAACACTTGAACAAAAATATTAAAAATAAATAAATATTTTAAATAATGTATCTTTTATAATTAAGTTAATATATAAGTGAAATGAAACTAAATACCACACAAGCATATAATAAGTTCATTTATTGCAATCCCATCTAAAAATATGAAATTTTAGAAGAGATTTACATTTAAAATATTGGTAATAAAGTCTCACATACATTAGTATAATGTTCATTACATTATTACATTATCTATTTATAAAAAAATTATATAAACTTTGGAACATATTCTATATAAAATATATTATTTTTTTATATTACTTTAGATCTATCTTAAGTATATATTTTTTATTCTAAAAGAGGTTGGTATCTCACTAGAGTCTAGGTCTTTGGTAGATCCAAAGTTAATATAGAGCTAAGTTGACTTGATTTCCCCTTTTAATAGCCTATATTCTACATGAATACCATGGGTCAATACCATGGATTATCTAAAAAATAACTGATAACTTGAACAAAATAAATGTATACTAATTAAGTATACATACTCAAATTTAATTTCAATAATAATAATAATAATAAATATTCTTTTATTCTTATCGAATACAAATGTTTATTTTTATTTTTATATAATTTGACTAAGTCAAAATCTATATTCCACATGAATAGTATGAGTCAATACCATGGGTTCTCTCAAAAATCACTAATAACTTGAAAAAAATAAATGTATACTAATTAGGTAAACATAGGCAAATTTAATTTAAATAATAATAATAATAATAAATATATTTTTTCTTTTTATTTTTATTGAGTAAATATGTTTATTTTAAATTTAAATTTATTTTTTTATAATTTGACTAAGTCAAAATGTTTATAGGACACCATATTACAACATATCTTCCATTAATAGGACAATTATTTTTTATATACCAAGGGATCAAATCTATTTTCAATCAAAAAGAAGTTTGCATATCAAAATATTTGTCCCCCTCTTCAAAAAGGCTACTTTCCACATTAATATCATTGGTTTTCAATATTATCTGCCATTTTATTTTGACCTAATCAAAATATTCTTATTACATTACATTTAACTTAATTATTTTATTTTATTTTTATTTTTTTTATGTAATTTGATTTAATCAAAATGTTAAACATTACATTACAACATATCTACCATATTCCATTAAAGAGTGTCTCTAATCCTAATTATTTATTTTCTTAAATTTCATTAATATTAAATTACATTTTTTAACAAATTCAAAATATTAAAACTTTTCAATTTGTAAAAAATAATTGAAATATTTATAGAATTCAATAAACAATTACTTTCAATCCAATAAAATTGGACCTTTGAATTAATATACAAGTGAAATAAAACTAAAATAGATCACAAAAATCTTAAATCTAAGAATATAAAAACATATAACAAATTCCTTTATTAGAATCATATCAAAATATATAATATTTTAGATGAAATGGAACATTTAAAACATGGTTAATAAAATGTCAAATACACAAATATTGAGTTGACAATTGTTTTTTAATAATATATTTTTCAAAATTAATAAAATAATATAACAAGTTGAGAAAATAATATAGCAAAATTTCATCATATATAACCTTTTCATCGTATTTTAAATAAATAATCCATAATACTTTTTAAATGTTTGATCATGTCAACATACCAATCCACTGAAAATAAATATTTTCACAAATTAACAAAATAACCGTTGCCAAACATTCTCCGAACCATTAACCAGATCTAAAATGCGAAGACACTTTGAAATAACCGTTACCAAAAATTCTCCAAACATTAACCAGATCTAAAATGCAAACACTTTGAAATCAGCTGCAAATTTAATTACCAAATAGCACACTACACAATCTCAGACTGACTGAATTTAGGCATTTACAATTTCGAGATACACTATTCTATTTAGATGGAAGTCAATACTCGAACCATTACCCAATCACCTCATCAGCCATCCTTTGATATTGTTTTGCAGGTAGTGTAAAATTGTAACAGATAAATAAGAAAAACAATGAAATATTAAATCACATCAAAATTGTGCAACAGTAAGAATATAATAGCCCGATTCTGTCAAGCATCTTCCAAAATCAATGCTGATCTGATTTTCTGTAATGTGTGGGAGATCAATCGTTGCACCAATTGCACATCTTCCATGGCAGGCCTGGGTGTTTCCATATTGGCTAACATTATCTGGAAAGCAGCTGTCAAAATAGATCCCCCTCTATGTGTATTGCTTAAGGTACTTTCAATTTGGTTCAGTGTACCAAGCCCATCTGGGAGAATTACAAATCCAGATGGAAAAACAGAAACATGATCAGGTTCACCTCCATGCATCACTGCATCCATGGAAGCCATATCTACAGGAGCATAAACAATAATACAGGCCGAAGCATCTGTACAACACTCCTGTAAAATGAGTGCAGTTTGACTCGCATTGATATCCTGCAAATACTGAAATAAACAAATTCAGAGATAGTAATAATAGGGTAAAATATTCATGGGATGGATTGCAAACGTTCATGCCATTGATTGCAGGACAAGCTCATCTTTATTTCTCATTCCTCATTTAGTTCCACATACATGGAATAAGTCAATATACAAAAAAATGTTATGGGGCATCTATACTTTTGTGCAGCATGAAGCTCCAACACTTACATTTGATGCGAGGAGGCTAACACTGTTCCGAGGATCTTGTCCCGTAACAATGCAGCTTATTTCTTGCTTTGGTTCGCTGGTAGAGAGCATATCCCACTGCATTATTTGATCTTGAAATGTTAGTTGCAGCATATCTTAGTATTATATAAAATTTAATAGCTGGATCAATTCTATCTATTAGGTATTGGGTGAAGAATGACTTGTTTAACCTGGCTTCGACGTTTCAGATCTCGCAGGAAATCGAACGATTTCTGAGGAGTAACGGGAAGCCAGACTGAAGTGGCAACACAGAGAACAACACGGTTCTCCATGTCCTTCCGTGTGGACACTCGAATATCCTCATCACCACCGTTGCCAGATAACGTAGCCCAGTTGTGAACCGCCGATGGACTCAGACTAGCACAGAACTCACTCGTCATTCGCTGAGCAAGCTTCAGTAAGTTTTGCCGGCCCCTGGGATGAGGGAAAGCTGATCCAAAAAACAAATACTTTTAGATGACAAAAGAACAGAACAAGAAGTATGAAATAGATTTTACAAACAGTGAAAACAAGATTCATAAAAACTAGTATTGATTTTTTTTTTAAAAGCACGGATGTCAAAGGATCAAACTCCTTTTTTTTAAGTGTAAAATAGAATGTGTAGTTTTTTATTATTTAAATTGTATTTTTAAATTTTATAAAAATATATAAAGACTAAACTAATTTGAAAAGTTTTATAAAAAAATTGCTTTTACTTCTAATTAAATTAGATGAAAATATTTTAAGATAATGTGAGATGAATAGTGAGAAATGGTTCTACGATACAGGTAGGCTAGATATCATGGCTAGCTTGTATGACAGAAATACCTTATTTTTACATATTCTAAATTATCTTCATAGTATCCATCTTTATGAAACAAGTTATATGTGAGGGGATACAAAATTTAGACAGGGATGGAGACCTGCTGAGGAGCTGGGACAATATGTTGCACAAGGAATGGGAGGATTGTACCAATGGCCTCAGGCATGGAGGGATCACCCTTACTAATAGTGAGGATCACATGTGTTGGATGAGTAAGTTTAAGAAAGAGAGCTCAGTGGTCAAAGATATATATTTACAATTATCACCTTAGACAAGGACTAAAATCTCTCAAAACATTATCACGTAATTTGGAAATGACATGTTCCAAATAAAATTAAAATTAAATGTTTTGGTCGGATCACTTTTGGTAACTGGATATTGACTTCCGAGAATCTCCAAAGGAGAAGATTTCAGCGGAGAGTATGGAATACCCATATGCTAAGGCTATATGGGAAGGTGTGAGGGGATATTATAACATAACAAAGGATCACATGTGCTGAATGGGTAAGCTTAATATCTAAGGAAATAACAAAGGATAACAAACGATACAGAGACTTCGTATCTAAGGAAATTTGGAAATCTTTTCATGTGGGATTCTTTGATGGTGGAAATCTTTTCATGTGGGATTTTTTGATGGTGCAATTGCTAATAGAGCATGTAGATGTGGTGCTATAATTTATCAAGAGGATAAATACTTTCATTTCTGGTAGGAGGGAGAAAAAGGACTAATAATATAACAGAAATTATTGCATTATGGAGAATTTTGTATGGGCCCAAGTGGTTTAGTATTTTGATGAAATCCAGATTTTAGGCTATGCAAAAAGAATCATTGATTGGGAAAAAAATAAGAATAACTTTAACCCTCTTGATAAGGACTTTTCAAAATATGAATTTTGATCATTTATACACGGAACATAATACCATTGACTATTCATAAGAAAATAAAGGAACACAAAGAACAGCAGGGCCATGGAATAGAATTCAAAGAAATACAGAAAGTTTCAAGTGGCACTGTTACCTGTAGTAGATAGTAGAAGAATTCAGAATTTTTGTGCAAACAACATTAGCATAAGTCTGATGGTGTTTTATTGAGTCTTTTAGCAAGGAAAATTCTGTTGATAAAATTGTATTTTGTTAAATAAAATTAATTTACATCATATTCATTTTTTCACTTTATACATTATTTTTGTATTTAGAATATTTTATTTTTATTTACAAAAATTAATTCCACTCTAAGCATAGAAATACTTACACATCCCTTTACAAAGTTACATTACAAAGTTATAAAATAAAACTGGTAGACCCAATAAAATACTTACCAGTGATATCTGCATTTATTTCCATGTGAGCGAGACGCTCGCATTCGTGCTGCAACGTTGATAGCCAACGCTGAGATCCAAATGCCAATCCGGAGTTGACCACAGAACGATATAGGTTGTGCACACCTCTATCGGCATAATCGATGTGCTCTACCCAGGTAACCTGTTATAAATATTTAATCAGTCATCCTGCAATGAAAACGTGTAGCCAAGGAAGCATGGATATGAGCAATTATATGAGCAATTACATTTGAACAATTGCCGGGGAGGTCTTGAATTATTAATCCCGATGGCTGCCTCTTGCAATTCACCGGCATTGAGTTCTCCACTAAACTGTCTGTAGAAACATCTACGACGGCCCAGACACCTGCACCAAGCTGCTCGCAGAACCTTAAGAAACAGAATTCTCTAACTGGACCAAGCGGTGAGAGAACATGCAGCTCCATATGCATCTGTTATGACATTCAGTATTTCTAATGAGATTCTACCTTATACATCCACAAAGAAATTCGTATAATTCGCTTCACAAATATAACAACAATTCTACAGACCACTAAGCTTTAGAAAAGTAAAAATATTTAAATTATAATTTAAAGCTAAAGGGTTTTTAATCTGGAATTAGACAATCAGAAAATACCTAATTTTTTAATTCAAAGCTTAAATGTTTTTGATATAATATCGTTGAATTAAATAATAAGACCTAATCTGATTAGGTATGTTAGAGCACTTCACTTCCCTCTGTAACAAGACTCGGATTCGAATAAAAAAGATGTACACACCAGTTGGAGTTCGCCGTTCATGGTACCCCCTACACCATCGCATAAGATCTCCAAGGTCGTGGCTCTCGAAACAATTGATGAGAACATTTCCGAATAACGTTTCTGAATTGTATAAGAAAGTTTAGATAGTTAGTCCAACTGTGTGTACAGTAGCAGCAGTTAGAAACCGATGAAGTAGGCAAGAAGATGAAATGGTGGTTGTTTGCTTACATACCGAATTCATAAATATCTCCACCAGATCCATGCTATTGATAAGCACGGTACCAACATCTCTGTTTGCCTCAGTTCGGTATCCCAGCGGTTTCGGACCAATGACCCTCGGGAATTGACGAAAATACTCATCATCGTTGAGCGTTTCGTTTATCCCATCATGAGGACTTTTGATCCAGAAAGGATGTTGAATTTGAACCATTCTGATGAGTTCATTCATGGATGTGACGGCAAGTTCTTTTGCAGAGGATTTGTCGATCCCACTTGGACTTCCGGCTCGGCCTGCAACATCCACAGTGGAAAGCCCGTCCAAGAAATTGAAAGTGGGATTTACAGTGGAATGCCGGTTATCAAGATTGATGACACCAGCGCTAGCGCTACCAGTTGTCAGACTCAGAGAAGCATCGTCTGGGGGAGAAAGTGATGTCATTTGTGTGAATGGTCTCCCAGACAAGTTTTCTACCAGCGCAGCAACTCTCTCCACCTGCACAATCGAGAAAAGAAACACACAATTATTTGGCAGACACAATAATATTCTATGACCGACCAACAAAGTACAATTATCTTCAGAATTTTATGTTTGATAGAATGCTTCAATGAATGTCAAATTGGACCATATACAAACAAAAAATCAACACCACTGTCTTTCAATAATATAGTTAGTAGTTACAAATCCTTAAAACCTGGATAAACATATAGCCCACTTCCGAGAAGAAAAATGACAAGGCCATAAAAAAAATATGAGTCCAATGTCATCGAAAACCAGTTTGGAGAAGTTTGTTTTGCATAATCTCTGACTTTTGGCATTAACAGGAAAAGCAAATAACCACTACTGAAAGCAAGGACTAAATAACAAATATGACAAATATAAGTTAAAAAAGGCCTGATTAACTTCAAACCAGTACCCTGAAACAACATATAAGAGTTTCGAAAATGAATAAAAAGCTTAGTTAGCTTAGTTTGTTTAGTTGTAATGAATGTATGAAACAGTTTCGAACGACAATGCACCAGTTACCCTCCGAAACATTGTTGGAAATGTTAATTTCAACTACAACTGTGCATGAGGAAGAATTCAATTTTTTATGAGAATTCTGCAAAGAACAGCAACAGAAAGTCTTCGTTTTTGTGTGCACTCCATCGTGCATTAAAGACCAATATTTAAATCCTGTAAGCTCATATTTTTTTGTTAAAGGCCATACCTTGTTTCGCAATGAATTCCGTGGTTTGACCACGCAACCATTCACATTCATAAACCCTCGTCTACCATTGTTAAAATTGGACAACTAGGTCCAAACTCCAAGTTATGATGCTCAGATGAAGATACCAATAATTTTATTGGATTTCTCTTTCGGAGAGGTGTAAGATCAATCTAAAATTGATCTTAATCCGATGACCAAAACATTTATTTTGAATTTATTTTTAATAATTTCAAATATGTGCAGGTCGGCCTTAAGATTTTACACCCCCAGCAAATGTGTCACACACCTCAGTGATTGATATAAAAGAGTCAATGTTGAAGGACATTTCCACACACATCATCTCTCCTCTTATGATTGGTTCAAGCTCTTTGGAGGCAGTTTAAGTTCGCACGTGGGAAAGAAGAACAAAGAGGAAGTTGTTGTTGTTGTTGTTGCCGTTGTTGCTACCATTGTTGTTGTCGTTGCTACCGTTGCTGCCGTTGTTGCTGCCGTTGCTGCCGTTGTTACTGGTGTTGTTGGCGTTGGGGAATCATTGACTTTGAGTTGACCGTGTACCTGTTTTTAGGGCTTTTGTGACACATGCTGGGTTGGCTAACCATGGAGACTTTACTCGTTGAAGAATCCTGTTGACCGCTGTAACGCACCACAACATTTTTTTGTTTCTGATTTGTCTTCTATAGGTCCACTAGTATGTTCCATCAGCGTTTTACTTGATTGTTTATGTGATTGTTGTGGTGAAAGTAAAGTTTCATCAAGCATAGAACATCTACATAAATTTACATGATATCAGAGCTAAGGTGAAGACAAGCCCTAATTTATAGCAATCACCGAAGAAGAAAATGGGTTCCATAAACTATGACTTCAAAGATGATGACAAGTTGACTGGGAAGGATGACTTTCATTCTTGGAAGTTGATATTGGATCTTAAATTGGAAGACCAAGATGTCATGGACTATGTTCAGGGTAAAATCCAAGAACCTCCATCCACTGCTACTGTTGCTGCCAAAACAAAGTACAAGAACGGGGAGATCAAAGCAAAGCTGATGATCAGGGACTCCATTCATAAAAGTCTGGTGGCCTACAACTCTAAGTTGGGCACATCCAAAGAGATGTATGATAAGCTGATCCAAATGTTCAAGGCCAATAATGAAAATCAAGTGTTATTCTTCAAGAATCAATTGAATAATCTGAAGAAAGGCAGCGATGAGTTTGTCCAATCATACTTTCTAAAATTGACCGAGATCAGGAACAATCTATTGGCTATTGGGGAGACAATAGCTGATCGAGAGATGGTAGTCAACGCACTTGGAGGGCTCTCATTCGAATGACATGTGTTCAACACTACCATTCTCAATAATAATGTGATACCTGAATTTGACGAGGTACTGTCGAGATGCGTTCAACAACAGAAAAGAATGAAGGAGTATGAAAATGAAGGGAATGCTGCCTACACTGCTCATTTTAGAAAGAAAAACTTTGGTGGTCCAAAGAAAAAAGGAAGAATAGGGGCACAAGGAAAGAAGGACAAGTGTTACACTTGTCATAGGCCAGGTCACTATGCTAGAGAATTCCCTTTCAAGAAGGATTTTCCTGACGATGACAACAACAAAAACAACAACAACCAAAGGGAAGGAAATCAAAGGAACAACAAGTTCCAAGGAAAAAGGAAGGCTCCCTCCGGCGGAAATGATCAACCTTTCAAAAGGTCAAGAAATTCCAGGTATGAGGAATCAAATGTTGTTGATAAAAAAAACGAATTCATTCTTGTATCTGCCCTCTCTGCTGCATCTCCACCCGACACTATGGATCTTTGGTTGATAGATAGTGGTGCCTCAAGGCACATCACTAGCTTCAAGGAAGCACTCTCTGATATGGTTGAGAAGGATACCAATCTGGAAATTATCCTTGGAGATAATGCCACATATCCAGTGAAAGGGACAGTGACTGAGACCTTCCACTTGTCTCAAGGTCAAGTCCTCCGCTTGCAAGATGTACTCTATGTACCTAATTTGAAGAAGAACCTTGTGTCTATATCGGCCATGGAAGACAAAGGTTTCAATGTGCAATTCACTGATGGGAAGGTGCACATGTGGAAGAGGAGCTTTAAGGAAGATATCACATTTGGGTCTAGAATTGATACATTCTACCAGGTTGGAGGAAGTCCACAGCGAGCAATGACATGAGATGCTATCCGACAGACCGATAATGGCACTGAATATCAAACAAACGAGTTCAAGAGCTTTTGCAAAGGAGCCAGCATCAAGAGGCAGACCACAATGTTTGTGGGCTACAACGAAACTTCGAAGGCCTATAGATTATATTTTCCTGGTCAAAGGGAAGTGGAGGTATGCCACGATGTCACCTTTGATGAAGATACTTCCCTGAGGAATGTAGTCAATCTTTCGAGATGTAAGGAAGATCATGAAGCAAGGCCTACAAATTAAGAAGAACCGAAGGATGAAACAATGCCTGATGTTGAAGGACTGATGGACTCGATTGATCCACCTCCTTCACTGGGAAATAGACCATCATGGCTCAGGAACACTCTCAAGGATGTTGAGGGACATGCAGCCGAATGAGGGACATTCTGTGAAAGCAAGAAGCCGAGTATATACCAAGGGTATCTAGCAACCATGAGTACTATTGTACAATCCGAGCTTGGATCCTTTAAAGAAACCGTAAAGCATCAAATCTGGAAGGATGCTATGCACGAAGAGTATGAGTCCATTATGAAGAATGATGTCTGGGATGTGGTTCCAAGACTGAAGGACAAAGTAGTTGTCACCTCAAAATGGCTCTACAAGATCAAGCATGGATCTGATGGAAAGTGTTGGAAAATTGAAGGCAAGATTCGTTGCTCATGGCTTCTCTCAAAAGGAAGGCATAGATTATCATATTGACATATTTTCACCTATGTCCCAATACACCACCATTCGATCTATTATAGCCCTTGCTACTATGCAAGGATGGAGTCTTCATCAGATGGATGTGAAGACCACATTTTTGCATGGTGCGATAAAGGAAGAGGTATATGTGGAGCAACCTCTGGGGTTCGAAGTCCAGGATCGGGACACCCATGTCTACAGGTTGAACAAAACCCTCTATGGGCTAAAGCAAGCACTCAGAGCTTGGTACGAGAGGATAGATAGCTACTTGATGAAGATGGCCTTCACTCGAAGTAATGTTGATTTGAACCTTTACTTCTAGGTTGTCAAAGGTAAGCCTCTCATTCTGGTGCTGTATGTGGATGACCTCTTCCTGACACGTGCTGACCCTCTCATTCATCAGTGAAAGATGGAGCTCGCTGCTGAGTTCCAGATGAAGGACCTAGGACTGATGCACTATTTCCTAGGCCTGGAGGTCTGGCAGAGACCTGGAAATATTTTCCTTTCTCAAGGAAAATTCATTGTGAAGCTTCTGGAAAGATTTAGTATGGTGGACTATAAGTCCAGGTCGACACCAATGGAGCTCAACTTTAATAAGTTGAGTTCCAGCATTGTTGGGCTCGTGCTAGCAAATCCTACTGAGTATCTTCAACTTGTAGGGGCCTTGATGTTCTTAGTGAACACCTGTCTAGACATATGTTGTGCAGTGAACACTTTGAGTCAACACATGGTTGATCATAACATTTATTGGGTTGGTGCCAATAAACTCTTGAGATATCTCTGGGACACGATAGACCATGGGCTGAGATACACTGTCAGGAGGATCACAATCCTTGGATATACTAATGTCGATTGGGCTGGCAGTGTGGTGGATCACAAGAGAACATGTGGATGTTGCTTCGCACGTAGATCTGCTTCAGGCAGGAAACGAAAATCAGTAGCCTTGAGCACCACTGAGGCCGAATACATTGCAGCGTGTATGGCATGTTGTGAAGTAACTTGGTTGCGAAAGCTCTTCAGTGAGCTATTTCAGCATATTCTAGATGCCACCGTTATCCTTTTTGATAACCTGAGGGGGATTCCTTTGTCATAGAATCTCGTGTTACATGAACGATCCAAGCATGTTGATGGCTGGTACCACTTTATCCAGGATATGGTACAGCGAGGTGTCATAAGGCTCGATCATATAGGAACTGATGAGCAGCTCGCAGATATTCTTACAATGCCCTTGGGGAAGTTCATGTTCCTAACCTTCTGTGAGAATCTTGGAATTGTGGAACGAACCTATTCTGAGGGTCCTATTGATGATGAGCTCTGGGAGCTCTGGGGGGGCCTTGGGGATAGTTCCTCGGAGCTATAAGCACACACAGGGCTAGGCTTACTGAACCTTGTGGTGCTTCTGCCCCATATTTATGATATTTGAGTAGGTTCACCTCTCATGATCTATGCCTCGTATGCATCCTACTCACTGAGTTCCGGACTCATGGGAAGTACCTCTCATTTGGCCAATGAGGTGGGAAAAGTTAGAGACTAGTAACAAATACTAATGGATGCTTCAGAGATTGTTGTACTCTCTATCTAGGATGGCACATGTCCAACCACTTGATCTGGGATTAAGTATAGTGAGGTTTTGGACCTCCAACTAACTTTGGGTCAGATGAACCAACTTTGGGTTGGTATGTGTCTCTTTGATTCCATGTGAGGTTTCAGACCTCCAACTGATTTCGGGTCAGTGAGACTAACTTTGGGTTAGTATATATGACTCTCTTGAGTCCAAGTGAGGTTTCGGGCCTCCTATTAACTTTGAGTCAGATAAACCAACTTCGAGTTGGAATGAGACCCTTTCTGAGTCCTATAGAGGTTTCGGACCTCTGGGTTGAATCTGTTAGCCGGGATATTTGTGACTAACCCATTACTGTTCTGAAATAAAGAGGCCAAAAAAGCAAGTTATGGTGGGATGACGCACGATGTTTGATTGCACAGGTGGATGGAGTTCTCCCTAGTTGAGAGGGAGTGTTAAAATTTGACAACTAGGTCCAAACTCCAAGTTGGGATGCTCGGATAAAGATACCAATATTTTTATTGGGTTCCTCTTTCAGAGAGGTGTAAGATCGATCTAAAATTGATCTTAATCCGATGAGCAGAACATTTATTTTGAATTTATTTTTAATAATTTCAAATATGTGTAGGTCAGCCTTAAGGTTTTACACCCCCAAAAAATGTGTCACACACCTCAGTGATTGATATAAATAGAGTCAATGTTGGTGGACATTTCCACACACATCATCTCTCCTCTTATGATTGGTTCAAGTTCCTTGGAGGCAATTTCATTTCACACGTGGGAAAGGACAAAGAGGAAGTTGTTGTTGTTGTTGTTGTTGTTGCCGTTGTTGTTGCCATTGCTGCCATTATTGTTTTTGTTGTTGCCGTTGTTGTTAGTGTTGCTAGTGTTGCTGCCATTGGGGAAGCGTCTACTTTTATGGGGTTGAATTTGAGTTGACCATGTGGTTGTTTTGAGGGATGCTGTGACACATGATGGGTTCGCTAATCAAGGAGACTTTGTTGGTTGAAGCATCCTGTTGATCGCCGTAATGCACCACCACATTTTTTTGTTTCTGGTTTTTCTTTTATAGATCTGCCGGTATGTTCTATCAGCATTTTACTTGATTTTTTATGTGATTGTTTTGGTGAAAAGTAAAGTTGCATCAAGCATAGAACATCTACATAAATTTACAACCGTCTTTTAAACTTTCCATGCCACAATAAACACACACCACCAACGATCATGCTTACCACCATTTTGTTTAATTTTGAATGGGCCACGTCATTGGAGTGGAGCCCACTCATCGACGTCACTTACCACGACCAATCGCATGTCGATCGCACGTCTCCATAGCCTCACCACAATAGCCTACAACCGCGCGATAAATGGACCCACCACTGCCAAGTCACGATGTACGTCGACCTATCTTGTGTGTATTGCATGAAACCAAGCTGACGTCATGGCTCGACCAATCACGGCACTATCACGCCATTCAGGTGCATAGCCAGCAGGCCCAGATTTGAGTGGAATAATCGATTAATTTTTTTTTTTGTAAAGACCCTTGAAATCCATGAAATGCGTTTTTGTAAAGTTTAATGTTTTATAATTATAAAGCGCTGCAACAAGGTTTTATTAAAAACTTCGGTTATATATATATATATATATATATATATATATATATAGATATATATATATATATATGTAAGTCTCGACATATATATATATATATATATATATATATGATAAACATTAATGTTTATAATATATATATATATTTAGTAAGCCGTTATTTCATATAAAAAAAGAAAAAGGCCCGAAGGCTGTGATGTAATGAATGGACTATGTATTGTATTATGCTCGAAGCCAGAAAAGACAGAGATAGAAAGAACTGCATGTGTAGCAGTCAAACTGAAGCGATTTTTTTTGTAATCCAGAACAACTGAAGTTATGATGATTTTCATATTTGTAACAGAGTTTTTGATTGAATGAAATAGTGTGTTGTCACATATCTTTGTCCATTTTTCTCTGTGTTAGCAGAGGAATTTCATTTCCTCTATGTGTGTTTGAAATACTCAGAAATTTCAACATGGTATCAGAGCTAGTCCAGGATCTTTGCATTTTCCAAAGAAGATGAAGCAAGGAAGAAGAGTTTTGTTGAAGCTTTTCACCAGCAGAGTAAAATATCAGCAAATCTAGGTATTTACAAAATAGATTTTTGAGTTTATTTTAAAAAAAAATTCAATTCTGAAAAGTCTTTAAAAGGCAGAGTTTATCTCCCAATAGTGAGAAAGTTTGTTTGGAAACATAGTCAAGTTTTTATTACATACCTCAGAAAGCTAGCCATGGCAGGAGCCAGCACAAGCACGAGTATAAGAAGTACTCAACTCCCACATCTTAATAGGAAGAACTATGATTACTGGGAAATCACAATGATAGCCATGTTTGCCTCTCAAGATTTATGGGAGCTAGTTGAAGATAGTTTATAAGAACCAGCATATGAACAAGAAAATAATGCCTTAACACAGGTAGAGAAGGATTTGCTGAAGAGTAATAGGAAGAAGGACTCAAAATCCATCTTCTATCTCTATCAAGAAGTGTATGAAAGTGTATTTCCAAGGATTGCAGTAGCCAAGAGGTCCAAGGATGCATGGGATACCCTCCAAATAGTTTATCAAGGAATGGAGAAGGTAAATACAACAAAGATTCAATTAATGAGAAGAGATTTTGAAGTCATTTTCATGAAAGAGTCTGATACAGTAGATTTATTCTTCATAGTGTTGATTAGGTTGGTTACCCAAATGAGATCTCATGGAGAGATAGTAGAAGAAAGAAGAATAGTGGAGAAAGTATTGAGGAGCTTACCCTCAAGATTTGATGTGATAGTAACAACCATATAAGAATTTACATGGTAAGTTCCGTAGATCAAGAACCAAAGGTCACCGCTTACAAACAGATCACAAATCCTTACACCAGTATAATCACATGGTTAAAACCCTCAAAGAGGGAAACAGTCCACGGCTTGAGACAACGTGGCCACTTCAGGAAATTTATTAATATAAAAGGAAAAGTTACATATGTTTTTCTCATAAACGATTACAAGACAAATGACTCTCCATGCTCTTTAAATAGAGATCATGGACCAATCGAGTGTTAAGCCACAGATCAACTATCATTAATACTGAGGTGAGAGATAACCGTTGGATCACTACAAATCGTGACCGTCAGATTATAAGTTACAGATGTACATGGTAAAGAAACACACTTTACCTAACTCTACACTAGACTAAGTTATTCTTAACTATTTCCTATGTGTCGGAATATCCTAGCATCCCCCTGTTGTACATGTCGGCCCATACATGCAAATCCCTGGCCTGTTGTTATTTATGGATCCTCTTAAAACCCCTGTCGTGGCCTTAGACCCTCATATGCTGTCTATCGTTACCCTATCCGCCCACGAAATACATTGTGCAAAGGCCAGAAATCTGTGATCAAAGTTACATCAGGCCTAACCCCACACCCCTTTTCATCCATGTGTCCAAGCACTGCCCCTTAGGACGTTTATCGCAAATCACATTTTCATTGGTTGCGACCATCTGATCCGTCGAAATTATTTGCGACGCGATCGATTGCGCCATCGCAATTTCTCCTCATCGCATTTTCCCTCGTCGCACTTCCG
The DNA here is from genome assembly GCA_034641835.2 of Pinus albicaulis. Classification (NCBI taxonomy): domain Eukaryota; kingdom Viridiplantae; phylum Streptophyta; class Pinopsida; order Pinales; family Pinaceae; genus Pinus; species Pinus albicaulis. Next base: position 73,099 of record JAXQQM020074579.1, on the reverse strand, counting down.
CTAGTCACAGTTTTGCGCGCCACGTGACTCCTCCATTGCAAAGCGCAGAGCGCAGTTTCCTTATTTCACCACTGTCTCCCCATCACACTTTCTTTATTTGTGATCTCGCGAAACGCCTCCTGGGCCCCACCTCGCACGATCGCTCCCCACCGCATTTCATTGCAATTCATCGTATCTCTTTGCATTTCCGTGCATAGTCAAACCTTTGCATTTTTCGATGAATCACCCCCCGCTGTGACCAGGTCCCACATCCACATCACCGCTTTACGTGTCAAATATGTTTTCCCCCCTACCATTTATACATTCCGTTCATATGTCATGTTTCCGTGTTCATCGTGCCTGTGTTCATGTTTCCATGTTGAATTTAAACGTCTTATATTATAAGCCTCCGCCATGTTCGTTTATCATTGTTCTGCCATGTGTCTCATCTTCGCCCGGCTCAGCCACCATTGTTATCACATTGTTTTGTCACATAGTCACCTCTACCGACACTACCACCTCCACGCATTATTTTCTTTAGCTTGCTTGATGGTTTTGCAGGTTTACAGCAATAAATAATCACCATTAATTTCCACCTCCATTACAAAAGTCGAGGCCTCTCCCGAAGATAATTTTTCAGAGACAAATTTATGAAGGGAAGCCCCGGGGAGCTGCTGTGACATGACACTCATTAAAAACAGCAAGGATATGAACCTATAGAACCCTCCAGAGAAAATCAAGAGACAGATTTGAGCAGGTGAGAGTACTAATGGGGCAACATGAAATATCAGCGAAAGATTAAGAGACACAGAACCCTGCATTAAAGATCTGAGGTTGAAGTTCCAAGTTAGAGGGCCGAGAGTACTATACACAAATACAAGCAACCTCAGCGTTTTATTTGCATCAAATTTTCCTCTTTCAGTCAAGTACAGAACGTTGTACATTTTATTCTTTATGTCTCATTCAGGAGGAGATTTTTATCCTCAGCATTTATTTCTGGAGGTAAATTGTAAAGTACGATCATTTATTTTTAGTCATTCACAGTGTGGGTGTGAAGGTTTTCCGCCATTTTGTTCAAATTAAGTCATTAAATGTGCTCCATCTACCTCCTCCTCTAGAATTCTCTATCTTTTCTATAAAAAACCCAGAAATAAGACATGAGGGGGGTTCCAGATTCCTATCAGTAAAATGTGCATTGAAAAGGCTTTTGTATACATCTTGCAAACATTTCTGTATGAACACTTAGAGCCCGTAGGGTCTTAGTGAGGAGGAGTTATAACTGTAATGAGGATTATGGTCTTTGGTATCTCACAATATGTAATTTTCCCTTATGTGTTAATATAAAATCTCATTCCATGCTATTTATCTTCTTGTATCATGCTCTAGAATGCGAGTGGCTCATTGATCTTAAGTAAGGATTCATCCTAGTTGGTGCCCATACTAGGATTAGTTAAGCGCTTTATATAGGCCTAGTCATGATATACTGTTCCATGTTCATTTCATTCATATTTTATGCTATATTAGTTATTTGAGGAGGGTGCTTTTAAAACGCCATTGTCATGTATGGATTCTTAGTTGGATAAGCCCATATGTGGTTTTGTTGTGTATCTGGGTATCAGCCTCATACTAACTAATATCTTTCTCATGTTTCTTCACTGCATCCACTTTCTGATATTTGATTTCTGTGGCAGATTATTTGAACTAGCCCTCTTTGCAGTAAGTTGTCTCTTAACTGTTTGATGTTTTGTATCGGAGTGTTGCACGATGTTCCTACATTAATCTTATCATGTATTAGCTTCTGAGAGAGATTGGTCCCATTTAAACTAATTTCCTTGTTTAACAAGAGATAGTAAGAGAGCTTTGGATTGACAACCCAAGATATATTATGAGCTCCTTGCTATATTAAGATGTCCTAGGCACTGGTCTATAGCAACTCTAGGCTGTCTCTAAGGGTGACAAAATTGTCTACAACATCTTTCTGGCGCCGTTGCCGGGGATCGAATTTGAGAATATCAGTTTCCCTGGGCCTCGACAAATCATATTCACTCTCTAATAAGGTGAGCATAGAGAGTTGAAGAGTTGCGTATCTCTCACCTTGGCAACTCCATTTTTATTTATCTGATAAATTTATTGGTAGTCTTGGCTCCTCGTAAGCCACATTTGAGGTCATATACATCTCAATAAAAGACACCCTACGTGTCTGACCCAGAGAAGATCATCCATAAAAGAGTTTGGAAGGAGAGGAAATTAGTTCATACTGAAAACCTTGAATATTCCGTTGAAGATTATCCGCCCTCTTTTTCTCAAGAGATCAAAACAGAAAATCCTGAATACTACTCAAAAACTCCACGTAGAGGAAGTGCCTGGATTGAAGAATATTTCCATCCTACTCTTGAGGCTGAGGAAATTAAAGAAGTTACAGAGGTAGCCTTTGTTAATCGCGAATTGTTCCCATCCACACCCCAGACCTCTGTACAACATATCCCCGTTGTCAATCATACCCCACTACCTCCTACTCCCCTACCTTCATTTGTACCTTATATTGTTGCACAACCCCCACCTCCTCCAATGGCCAATGTACCAGCTTTTCTATTGAAAAAATATGCACCACTGGCCTTACCCCAAGTGCTAAATGATATGCCGCAGGATTATTTGAAGATTCTGCCTAGATTTAATGGTGAAAATGAAATTGATGCACAGAAACATCTTGAGACTTTCTGCTCCTTCACAGAAAACTTAAATGTTGAACATTTGGATGTGGTCTTAAGACTATTTGTGCAATCTTAGGAAGGTGAAGCCAGAAAATGGTTCAAAACATTGGGAAATCATTCTATAACCACTTGGGATGATATGGAAAATAATTTTCTCAGGAAATGGGGAGAAAAGAAAGACCATGGACAGTGTCTTACTGAATTCAATACTCTGAAGAAGAAACATAATGAAGGAGTGTCAGAGTTTATCAAGATATTTAATAAGTTATATCTAAATCTCCTTGCTGATATGACGCCACACCAGAATGCTGCCAAAATTGTTTTCATAGCAGCATTTGACTCAGATTTTGGATTCTCTCTAAGGGAAAGAAAACCTGCTACCTTAGATGATGCTCAGTCAGATGCTCTCGAATTGGAAGCAAACTTTGCCTCCACGGGGAAATTAAAGGGAAAAGTTGAACAAGATACTAGGAGGAGAGGTAAAGAAGAGGTTTCCTCCTCCAACCAAGAGAAGGATTCAGATAAAATGGATGAAATTGGCAAGATGATTAAGAAGTTGGTCAAGCTTGAACTGGAGGCTAAAGGTTTAGCTCCCAAGAATTTTTATAATGCTCCAAACAGAGGATACAATCCTCAGTATAAAAGACCACCACTGCAGATATTGCTGAGAGAAGCAAAAGAGCAGCCAGACCAGGTACCACATCCATTGTACCTAGAATGTCCAGCAGAGGACCCCACTCAAGATGCTGCTTATGAACTAGAAGATTCAAATCTTGCTTTCTCAAACAGTGATGATATAGAATGCCCATTGCATGAAGAAGAAGAAGAAGCAGAGATTGATCATTATTGTAAACAATTTTCTGATTTCATGCAAGCACAATTCAATGTAAAATATGATCTCAGATCTTCAAGGAAGAAGACCCGAACTCAAGATCAAGAAGAGGAGCCACCTCAAAAAGAAGCACCTGCTCAGAAGGGATCAGCAACAAAGAGAAACATAGAAAAAGGTAAGATTCCTATAAATGCTCCCTTGCAGCCTAACGATCAGATTCCTTCTTCTTCAAAAATAGTCAGTCCTCCTAGTGCTGAGTCAGTGTCAAAAGAAATTAAACCTTCAGCTGAAAATAAAGAATTTAAAGAAGTTATGATAGAAAAGCCCCCTCCTGCTTTTAATTTTCAAAAAGAACTTGAGAAAATTAAGATTCCAATCCCCCTGACCGAACTATTGAAACATCCTGTATATCAGTCCCAAGTTACTTCCTTCATACTTCCTCCTGAAATACCAATTGTGCCTGATAGTTTAAACCTTCAAGAAGAAAGACCCATGGTAGTCTTTAGACCACATGTCGAGGAGATAGACCCTTCTACTCCTCCTTTTTATGTGTCTCTAGTTATTCATGACCTGCTATTACACAATTGTATGCTAGATTCTGGGGCTTCCCATAATCTAATGCCTCTGTCTCTCATGGAACAACTAGGATTGCAAATCACAAGACCATATAAAGACCTATATTCATTTGATTCCAAAAGGGTTAAATGCTTGGGAATGATTAAAGATTTAGTGTTCAATTTGGCCCAAATTCCAGCAAAAAGTGTGGTCATGGACATTGTGGTTGCTGATATCCCAGCCCGCTTTGGCATGTTGCTGTCAAGGTCCTGGGGTACAAAAATTGGTGGGTCAATCAAATTGGATTTAACATACGTTATTGTCCCAGTCTTTGGAGGCCAGGAGAGGAGGTTATATAGGGAGACTAGATTTGTTAAAATGGTAACTAAGACTGACTGCTCAAAGAATTCCCCAGTTTATAATAAAGAGGGAGATTTCTCATGTTTGATGCTAGAAGAAAATCAAAATTATACCCATGAGCCCCTCTTTGGTCAAATTCAAGCTGAGTAGCCTAAAGAAGATCAGGAATTAGAAATTTTGACTTTACATTTTGATGGAGCAAATTCAAGAGAAGGAAATGGAGCTGGGGTGTTATTAATCTCTCCTACAGGAAAATGGGTCCCGCTGTCCTTTAAATTGGAATATGAAGCTACCAATAATGTAGCTGAATATGAAGCACTTTTATTGGGATTACAGACAACTAGAAACATGGGCATCCAAAGTCTAAAAGTCATGGGAGACTCTGAGCTGGTGGTAAAGCAGATCAGAAATCAATGTCAAACTAAGCATCCACGGCTGAGAGCTTACAAAAATGAAGTATGGGACATGGTGGAGAATTTCTTCTGAGCATTTAATATAGAGTTCATGCCCCAGGAGCAGAACAGAATAGTAGATTCTCTTGCTATAGCTGCCAATACGTTCCGTCCTCCTCAGAATCCACTTTTAAGATATGAAGTGGAGGTACGTTACAGGCCATCTATCCCAGATAATATTAAGCACTGGCAGGTATTCGAAGATGATGAAAAAATGAAGAGATTTTTGGAGACAGTGGGATAATTCTCCAATATCGAGACTGATGATAATGAAGAAGAAGAAACTGAAGATATTGCAAAAAACAAATGGGAAGAGAAGATAGCAGGTAATAAAGTGTTGCAGCTGAAAGGAAATGTTATACCTAGAGGTTTGGTGCCTCTAGAAAGATTATTTAACAAAGATGATATACCATTGCAGCCAAACAAGGTGATGGAAGAAGATCAAGTGGAAGATTTAAATCTGGGTACTTATGCTGATCCCAAAATTATAAAACTATCTAAAAGGGTCCCAGAAGAATATAAAGAAAAATATTTGAAGTTGTTTCAATCCTACAAAGATGTATTTGCATGGTCCTATCAGGACCTGAAAATTTTCGATGTTAATATAATGCAACATAAAATCCCTTTGAGGGAAGATGCAAAGCCTTACAAGCAGAAGCTCAGACAGATAAAACCTCTGCTGCTTCCCTCTATTGAAAAAGAAATCAAGAAGCTACTGAAGGCCAAAAAAATTGTGCCACTAAGATACTCTGAATGGGTAGCAAACCTTGTTCCGGTTCGAAAGAAAAATGGAGAAATAAGGCTGTGTGTGGATTTCAGAAATTTAAATAGAGCATCAGTAAAGGATAATTATCCACTGCCTAAGATGGACCACATCCTGCAGAAAGTGGTGGGAGCATCTAGAATGTCAATGATGGATGGTTTCTCTGGTTATAATCAGGTAGCTGTGTTCCCAGAGGATCAAAAGAAAACTACATTCACTACACCATGGGGAACATTTATGCATGTCAGGATGCCATTTGGATTAATTAATGCAGGAGCTACTTTTTAGAGGGAAATGGACATAGCCTTTGTTGGGGAGCAGAACAAGTTTCTGGTGGTATATCTGGATGATATCACAGTGTTTTCAAAGAATGATGATGAGCATATTGAGCATTTAAGGAGAACTTTTGAAAAATGCAGAAGGTATGGTCTTTCCCTCAATCCTCAAAAATCTTTATTTGCATTAGATGAGGGAAAACTCTTAGGGCACATTGTAACTAAAGATGGTGTGAAAATAGACCCTAAGAGAGTTGAAGTAATAAATAGTATTCCTTTACCCAGGAATAAGAAAGAAGTACAAGTGTTTTTAGGCCGAATCAATTTTCTGAGAAGGTTTATTCCTAACTATGCCGAGATAGTTAGGCATATAACTGATATGTTGAAAAAGGATAATGAAGTAAAGTGGTCCCAAGAGTCCAGAGATGCATTCACTAGGATAAAACAGGCATTCGCTGAAGCTCCTGTGCTAGTCGGGCCATATTATACAAAGCCATTTATGATATTTTCATTTGCTTCCCCCCATACAGTTGCAGGAGTCTTATTTCAGAGAAATGAAGATGGATATGAGCAGCCTATAGCTTTCTTTAGTCAAGTGCTTCATGATGCTGAATTAAAATATGATATATTGGAGAAGCAGGCATATGCCCTGGTAAAGTCCCTCAAAGCTTTTAGAACCTATGTTTTACAATCTCACATTACTGCATATGTTCCCGCAGCAGCTGTCAAATACATTCTTGTTCAGGGGGATAGTGAAGGTAAAAGAGGAAGATGGATTGTAAAAATACAGGAGTATGATCTGGACATCAGACCTACTAGGCTGATTAAAGGACAGGGACTGGCTAAAATGTTATCAGAATCAAATCATCAGGCTCTAGGCATAAATTTGTCTATGATAGCAAATGAGGAGTCTGAAAAAGGAGAAGAGCACCATGGACTAGAGCTGGACACTCAAAAGATACATATGAAATATCTCAATAGTCTTTGGTATAAATAAATAGTTGAATATCTTTTAACACTCAGCTGTCCTCCAAGTTGTGATAAGATAAAATACAGAGCTGTAAGAATTAAATCCCATAAATACATAATTGCTAATGGGCAGCTATACTAGAGAGACCCTTCAGGTATATTACTATTATGCCTCACAGAAAATGAAGTGGAGAATATAATGATAGAATTCCATGAGGGAATAAGTGGAGGGCATTACAGCTGGAGGGCTACAGCTCATAAAATCCTGAAGGCTGGCTTCTACTGGCCAAAATTATTTATAGATGCTTTTGCTTGGGTCAGAACATGTGACAAGTGTCAAAGATTTGCAGAAAGATAGAAATTAGCAGCTTTTCCCTTGATTCCTATTCATGTAAATGAACCATTTCAGAAATGGGGATTAGATTTTATAGGAGAAATAAATCCTCCATCAAGTGGCCAATATAAATGGATACTAACAGCCACAGATTATTTTACAAAATGGGTGGAAGCCATACCTACAAGAAATGCTACAGATGCTATGATAATCAAGTTTATGGAGGAAAATATCATATCCAGGTTTGGCTGTCCTGCTAGAATTGTAACTGATAATGCACAAGCTTTCAAGTCTGCCAGGTTCGTAAATTTCTGCCGGTAGTATAATATTATATTGAATCATTCAACAGCTTATTATCCATAGGGGAATGGCTTGGCAGAATCTTCTAATAAAACCCTGGTGAAGGCCTTGAAGAAAACAATAAATGAGAATCAGAAGAATTGGGACTCCCAATTAAAATTTGTTCTATGGGCGAATAGGATAACTAGCAAGAGAGCAACAGGGAAATCTCCCTATGAGTTGGTGTATGGACGAGCAGCTGTGTTTCCTGTGTAGTTGGCTTTGCCAGTGGCACGCTTCATACAGGAAAGTCAGGAAGAACCAGAGGACATGATCAGAAGAATTAATCAATTGGTCGAATTAGAGGAAACATGGAACCAAGTAAATCAGAGATTGACAGAATATCAAGAGAAAATGAAAAATATTTTTGATCGGCATGCGAAATATAGAAAATTTCAAATTGGATACCTAGTTCTTAAATGGGATATCCGGAGAGCTGAGAAGGGTAAGCATGCTAAGTTTGATCCACTGTGGTTTAGCCCATTCAAAATTGTGAATCAAGGGGGAAATAATAATTTTATGTTAGAGAACCTACAGGGTGATCTGCTAGATGCCCCTGTAAATGGCCAATTTCTCAAGCCCTACTTTCGATTTTGATTCCGGCAGAGTATGCCTGTTGTATTATATTGTATATAGAATTTGCTTCAGTTTTTATTTTAATAAGGAAGGTGTGCTAATGAGTTTTGAAGAAAAAGCAGAGCGCTGAAGAGCGGAATCTACATATAGAATGATCAAAGGTCTGTAGGTTCTCGACATGTCCAAGGATGGACATGCCGTCCCCAGATGGAGCCGATGTTGTACATGTCAGCCCATACATGCAAATCCCTGGCCTGTTGTTATTTTTGGATCCTCTTAAAACCCTTGTCGTGGCCTTAGACCCTCATATGTTGTCTATCGTTACCCTATCTGCCCACGAAATACATTGTGCAAAGGCCAGAAATCTGTGATCAAAGTTACATCAGGCCTAACCCCACACCCCTTTTCATCCATGTGTCCAAGCACTACCCCTTAGGGCGTTTATCGCAAATCTCATTTTCATTAGTTGCGACCATTTGATCCGTCGAAATTATTTGCGACGCGATCGATTGTGCCATCGCAATTTCTCCTCATCGCATTTTCCCTCGTCGCACTTCCACTAGTCACAGTTTTGCACGCCACGTGACTCCTCCATCGCAAAGTGCAGAGTGCAGTTTCATTATTTCACCACCTTCTCCCCATCATACTTTCTTTATTTGCGATCTCGCGAAATGCCTCCCGGGCCCCACCTCACACAATCGCTCCCCACCGCCTTTCATTGCAATTCATCGTATCTCTTTGCATTTCTGTGCATAGTCAAACCTTTGCATTTTTCGATGAATCACCCCCTGTTGTGACTAGGTCCCACATCCACATCACTGCTTTACGTGTCAAATATGTTTCCCCCCTACCATTTATACATTCCGTTCATATGTCATGTTTCCGTGTTCATCGTGCCCATGTTCATGTTTCCGTGTTGAATTTAAATGTCTTATATTATAAGCCTCCGCCACGTTCGTTTATCATTGTTCTGCCATGTGTCTCATCTTCGCCCGGCTCAGCCACCATTGTTATCACATTGTTTTGTCACATAGTAACCTCTACCGGCACTACCACCTCCGCGCATTATTTTCTTTAGCTTTCTTGATGGTTTTGCAGGTTTACAGCAATAAATAATCACCATTAATCTCCGCCTCCATTACAAAAGTCGAGGCCTCTTCCGAAGATAATTTTTCAGAGACAAATTTATGAAGGGAAGCCTCGGGGAGCTGTTGTGACATGACACTCATTAAAAACAGCAAGGATATGAACCTATAGAACCCTCCAGAGAAAATCAAGAGACAATTTTGAGCAGGCGAGAGTACTAATGGGGCAACATGAAATATCAGCGAAAGATTAAGAGACACAGAACCCTGCATTAAAGATCTGAGGTTGAAGTTCGAAGTTAGAGGGCCGAGAGTACTATACACAAATACAAGCAACCTCAGGGTTTTATTTGCAGCAAATTTTCCTCTTTCAGTCAAGTACAGAACGTTGTACATTTTATTCTTTATGTCTCGTTCAGGAGGAGATTTTTATCCTCAACATTTATTTCTGGAGGTAAATTGTAAAGTACAGTCATTTATTTTTAGTCATTCACAGTGTGGGCGTGAAGGTTTTCCCCCATTTTGTTCAAATTAAGTCATTAAATGTGCTTCATCTACCTCCTCCTCTAGAATTCTCTATCTTTTCTATAAAAAACCCAGAAATAAGACATGATGGGGGTTCCAGATTTCTATCAGTAAAATGTGCATTGAAAAGGCTTTTGTATACATCTTGCAAACATTTCTGTATGAAGACTCAGAGCCCGTAGGGTCTTAGTGAGGAGGAGTTATAACTGTAATGAGGATTCTGGTCTTTGGTATCTCACAGTATGTAATTTTCCCTTATGTGTTAATATAAAATCTCATTCCATGCTATTTATCTTCTTGTATCATGCTCTAGAATGCGAGTGGCTCACTGATCTTAAGTAAGGATTCATCCTAGTTGGTGCCCATACAAGGATTAGTAAAGCGCTTTAAATAGGCCTAGTCATGATATACTGTTCCATGTTCATTTCATTCATATTTTCTGCTATATTAGTTATTTGAGGAGAGTGCTTTTAAAACGCCATTGTCATGTATGGATTCTTAGTTGGATAAGCCCATATGTGGTTTTGTTGTGTATCTGGGTATCAGCCTCATACTAATTAATATCTTTCTCATGTTTCTTCACTGCATCCACTTTCTGATATTTGATTTCTGTGGCATATTATTTGAACTGGCCCTCTTTGCAGTAAGCTGTCTCTTAACTGTCTGATGTTTTGTATCAGTGTGTTGCGCGATGTTGCTACATTACTCTTATCCTGTATTAGCTTCTGAGAGAGATTGGTCCCATTTAAACTAATTTCCTTGTTTAACAAGAGATAGTAAGAGAGCTTTAGATTGACAACCCAAGCTATATTATGAGCTCCTTGATATATTAAGATGTCCTAGGCACTGGTCTATAGCAACTCTAGGCTGTCTCTAGGGGTGACAAAATTGTCTACAACACCCCCCTTAAGAACAACTTGGGATAGGATTGAAGGGTTTACAAAGGTGATGCAAAAGGAGCCTATTTCCTATGTGTCAAAATATCCTAACATCCCCCCTTAAGAACAAATTGGGATAAGATTGAAGGATTTACAAAAATGACACAATAGGAGAAGGAAGTAGGCATTAGAGCCTATCCCCCCTTAATGAAAACTTTCCTGAAATCCAAGCATGGATCGAAGTTTGGTAAACTTCGCTTATGTGAGAGCCTTTGTAAAGATATCGGCTACTTGATCATTGGTTGGACAGTACTGCGTTCTTGAATGAGCTTTCTGATGAAGTGTATGTGGATTTCAATGTGTTTCATACACTGATGCTGAACTAGATCGTTACATAGTTGAATGGCACTCTGATTATCACACCAAAGTGTAGTTGGATGCTGCTGATGAAGACCAAATTCAAACAGAATTTGACGAAGCCACATGAATTTGTTGTTGGCTTCAACTGCACCACGATACTCTACTTCTGCTGAAGAAATATAGATGGCACTTTGTTTCTTACAAGACTAAGTAATAGGTTCTGAACCAAGAGTGAATACATATCCTGTAGTAGAATTTCGATCATCAATATCACCAGCCCAATTAGAATCAGTGAAACCAATCAACAATGGAGATGCTCCTGCACTGTAATGAATCCCAAACTGAACTATACCTCGAATATATCGAAGTATTCTTTTAGCTGCCTTCTAGTGACTTTCATGAGGTTGGTGCATAAACCAAGCGACAAGACCAACGACAAAGGAAAGGTCAGGACGGGTATGGGTTAGATAAATAATTTTACCAACAAGTTGACGATATAAGGTAGCATCAACTTTAGGGGTAGTACAAGTGAGTGAAAGCTTAACCCCAGAGTGAAAAGGAGAAGGGGTTGGCTTACATTCTTCCATGTGAAAGTGTTGTAGAAGATCACAGGCATACTTGGACTGAGAGAGGGTAATGCCTTCCTTGGATTGCAACACGTGAAGACCAAGGAAATAATGCAAGTGTCCTAAGTCTGTCATTTCAAAATTATTTTTAAGGATAGATTTCACATGGTTTATATGCTTTGGATCACTACCAGTAAGGATAATATCATCAACATAAAGAACAAGGATGGTGAAGGACTTACCCACTTTCTTGGTGTAGATAGTGTTTTCAGAATGACACCTAGAAAAGCCATTATTTAATAGAAATCTATCCATTTTGGCATACCAAGCTGGAAGAGCTTGTTTGAGACCCTAGAGAGACTTCCTAAGGTGACAAACAAGGCTGGAGTCTGGATAAATCCAGGGGGTTGTTCCATGTAGATTTATTCATGCAAATATCCATGTAAGAAGGCGGATTTAACATCCATCTGATGTACTTCCCATTTAAAGCAGGCAGCAAGGGAAATAACAAGGTAGATGGAATTCATTTTCGAAACAAGGGAGAAGGTTTTAGTATAGTAAATGCCTTCAACTTCTGAAAATACTTTAGCAACAAGACAAGCTTTATGTCTATCCACTTTTCCATCTGGTCCAAACTTGGTTTTGTAAACCCATCTGCATCTGACAAGTTTTCTTCCTTTTGGAAGAGGAACAAGATCCCAAGTATCGTTTGCCAATAAGGAACGATACTCTTCATTCATAGCTTCGTCCCAATCTAGATGATCAGAGGCTTCTTCAAAGGTTTCTATATCAAGTTTTTTTGGAACCAAAGCCAATAAGGAAGAGGCTCTTTCGAACTGAGAACGTGTACGTCATCGATCGGTAAGGTCACCTGCAAGAGAACCTGCTGCATCCCAAGTAGAGCGGACCCATTTTGGAAGCAGTGGAGTATAAGGAACAATTTCAAGAGGTGGAGGAGGATTTTCATCCTCACTGTCATCATCTAAACTAGAAGGAATGCTATTAAAAATAGAAGAGAGAGAGAGAGGTGGCACATATGTCGAATCAGGCTCGCATGCCAAAGGTGACACACTCACCGAACTAGGTTCGCATGCCAATATATTTTCATCAAATTTCACATCTCTTCTAATGATTATATTTTTGGATTTTGGTTGAAGAAGTATATATCCTTTGACATCTTCAGAATATCCAACAAAAATGCATTTTTCACTCTTAGGTTCTAAGGCTTTATGTTTTGCATCTAGAATATGGGCCCAAGCATCACTTCCAAAAACATGAAAGTGACTTACATCTAGTTTGATTGAGCTCCAAGCTTCTTCTAGAGTTATATTCTTTAAAACCTTAGTAGGAGTGTGATTAACTATGTAATTTGCACAGTTAATGGCTTCTACCCAAAAATTGAGACCATGTCCTTTAGGTTGAAGCATACAATTAGCCATTTCTTTTAAGGTGCAATTCTTCTGTTCAGCTACACCATTTTGTTGTGGAGTATATGGAACAATATGTTGCAATTTAATTTCATGCTCAGTGCAGAATTTGATAAATTTGTTGTTAACATATTCTCCTCCATTGTCTGATCTTAGCTTAATAATTTGATGTTCAGATTGTTTCTCAACAAAGGCCTTAAAGGCCAAGAACATGTTAAAAACTTCACTCTTGAGTTTTAAGAAGTATACCCAAGTGTGTCTAGAAAAATAATCAATGAAAGTTAAGAAGCACTTGCAACGAGATAAAGAAACAACATGAAGTGGACCACATAAATCGCCATGCACAAGCTACAAAGGGGCTGAAGCATTCCGAGAGGCACATTTGTCAAAACCATCCCTATGAATTTTTTCGAGTACACATCTGGAGCAAACACCATCTCGGCAAGATACCATAGGAAGACCCATCACCATATTTTCCTTACATAGAGTTTGAAGTGAGTGATAGTTTAAGTGACCAAATCGCTCATGCCAAAGTTTTCTCACTTCATCATTGTCAGAGACAAAAATGGAGGGAAGACATGATGACCCAAAGTTGTCAAACTTATACAACCTTGTGGAATCATCAACAATGCCAGTAGCTAAAATATGTTTAGGATATTTGAGGTCCTTGATTACAACATCATGCGGTGAGAATTCTACTATTTCCCCTTCACCTGAATGAGTTATCCGATAAACAGAGAGAAGGTTGCATGACAAGGTAGGAACACATAGTACATCATTAAAATGACCATTATAGAGATGAATGGTTCCAAATCTGAAAACACTAAGAGATCTATCATCACCAACATAAATATGTTTGGTGTTACAATCATTTAAAGAAGAAAACATGGTTTTATTTAAAGAATATAAACTAAGGAAGAAGTGGGACAATAAGGGGGAGAAGTGCATATTTGTTGGATACAGTGAAGAATCCAAGGCATACAAACTGTATAATCCATCCACCAAGAATTTTATGATAAACAGAGATGTACAATTTGTTGAGGAAGAAGCTTGGGATGGAAGCATTGAGAAAATAGTGAATGTGAAAAGTTGTTTGTCTCATGACGAAGATGAGGAAGAAATGGCTAAAAGACATCCCTCATTAGCATCACCACCTCCACCAACACAAGGACATCAAGGGACTCCAAAAGCTGGAATCAGAACAGCCTTGATAAGTGATTACAGTGCTTCTCCAAGCACATCACAAGGAGCAGATTTCAGTGCTTCTACAAGCACAAGTTCAACGAGTGAAAGAGGAACCATATTCAGAAGTCTGAATGAAATTTATGAGCAAGAGGAAGAAAATGAAGGCATGAACTATTTATTTGCACTCTATTGTCATGTATAAAACCCTATTCATTTTGAAGAAGCTATAAAATATAAGAAATGGATAGATGCTATGGATGAAGAGATTAATTCCATAGAGAAAAATAAGACATAGGAATTAGTTGATCTCCCAAAAGGCAAGGAAGTTATCAGAGTAAAATGGGTTTATAAAACCAAAAACAATGTTGAAGGTAAGATTGAAAGGCACAAGGTCAGACTTGTTGTCGAAGGCTACAAGTAGCAACAAAGAAGAGACTATGAGGAAACTTTTGCACCAGTTGCAAGAATGGAAATAGTAAGAGCAGTGATGTCCATATCAGCACAACACAAGTGGAAAGTTTACCAAAGGGATGTAAAATTAGAATTCTTAAATGGAGTATTGATGGAATAGGTATATGCTGAACAACCTCCAGGCTATGAGAAAGAAGGCCAAGAGCACAAGGTATGAAAATTGAAGAAAGCTCTGTATGGGATGAAACAAGCACCAAGAGCATGGTACAATAGGATAGATGCCTATCTACTAGAAAATGGGTTTGAGAAATGTGAAGGAGAACCCACATTATACATCAAAGAAAAATATGGTAAGATGTTGATTGTTTTTTTGTATATTGATGATGTGATATTCACAGGTAATGATGCTTACCTCGTTGAGAATTTTAAACCAGCAATGAAGGGTGAATCTGAAACGACTGATATGGGATTTTTGAGATACTTCTTAGGAATAGAAGTAGAGAAAAATGTAAATAAAATTTTTATTTCTCAAGAAAATTATGTTAAAGAAGTTTTGGAAAGATTTAATATACATGATTACAAAGCAGCAATTACTCCTACAGTAATGGGATTGAAAGTAAGAAAAGAAGACAACAGCAAGGATGTTGATCCAAGTTTGTATTAGAGCATAGTTTTCAGCCTCATGTATTTGACTACAACTAGGCCAGATATTATGTATGATGTAAGTTTGATTTCCAGATTTATGGAAAGGCCAAAGGAAACACATTGGCAAGTAGAAAAAATAATTCTGAGGTATGTGATAGGAACAAAGATGTATGGAATTTTATACACCACTTTATAAAATTTTGAATTGATTAGATATACTGACAATGATTGGGATAGAAGTATAGATGACAGGAAAAGCACCTCTGGATATGTTTTCCATATGGGATCAAGAGCCATTTCATGGGCTTCTAAGAAACAATTAATTGTGGCTTTATCAATAGCAGAGGCAGAGTATGTGGCAGTTACAGCAGCAAGATGTCAAGCAGTATGGATGAAAATAATGTTGAGAATTTTGTGCCATGAGCAGGTAAAATGCACAACAATTTATTGTGATAATAGGTCAGCTATAGATTTATCAAAGAATTCAGTGTTTCATAAGAGAACAAAACACATTTATGCCAAGTATCACTACATCAGAGAGCTGGTGAACAATAGGGAAATTGTTTTGAAACATTGCAAAGCTGAAGAGTAGTTTGTTGATATATTGACAAAACCATTGGGTAGAAGAGTTTTAATTACTTGAGAAAATGTTTGGGTATGGAAGAAAATGAAAAAGTTGAAATTAAGGGAGAGAGTTGGAAATGTTAATTCCAACTGCAACTTGCGCAGGAGGAAGAATTCAATTTTTGATGAGAATTCTACATAGAACAACAACAGAAAGTCTTCGTTTTTATGTGCACTCCATCGTGCATTAAAGACCAGTATTTGAAACCTGCAAGTTCATTTTTTTGTTAAAGGCTGTAGCCCTGTTTCGCAATGAATTCTATGGTCTTACCACACAACCATTCGCATTCATAAACCCTCATCTACTTTCTTTTAAACTAGCCATGCTGCATTAAATACACACCACCAACCATCGTGCTTACTGCCATTTCGTTTAAGTTTGAATGGGCCATGTCATTAGAGTGGAGCCCACTCATCCACGTCACTTACCGAGACCAATCGTGTGTCAATCACACGTCTCCATAGCCTTTTCACCATAGCCCGCAACCATGTGATAAATGGATCCATCATTGCCAAGTCACGAATTCCATCGGCCAATCCTATGCATATCGCACGAAACCAAGCTGATGTCATCGGAGACCAAAATGGATGCGATGAAGTTTAAAGTGTTTTTGATAAATTTTTTGAGGTCTGCCAGCGTGTCATGGCTTGACCAATAACGGTGGTATCGCACCATTTGGTTGCACAGTCAGCAGGCCCAGATTTGGATAAGATAAGCGATTAAACTGTTTTTTATAAAGACCCTTGAAATCCACGAAATGTGTTTTTGTAAAGATTTAAACTTTAGGTTAAGGGTTTAATATTTTATGATTATAAAGCACCACAACAATATTTTATTGAAAACTTTGGTTATTTATATATAAGTCTCCACACACACACACACACACACACACACACACACACACACACACACACATATATATTAAACATAATTTTTTATAATATGTAGATTTTTTAATAGGTTGTTATGTTATATAAAAAAAAGAAAAAGGCCCGAAGCCTGTGATGTAATGAATGGAATATGTATTGTATTATGCCCGAAGGCAAAAAAGACAAAGATAGAAAGAATTGTGTGTGTAGCAGTCAAACTGAAGCGATTTTTATTGTTGTTTCTCTCGTGGATCTTTCTCTAGTGGATCTTTATCTCTAGTGATTATTGGCTTGATTGACACTTACGGATTTTGGTCTAACGACAAGTGTGATTCCCAACAAATTGATATTGAAACTGAGGAAAATCACAACATCTGTGGAGCCTCAAAGCCAATAACAAGAGAACCAAGAGCCAATAAAAAAAGAGTCAAGAGTAGAAAGGTGATATTTTTTTTTTATATAAAATCGGCTTAGTGAAAATCTGCACGTTTTAATGCAAATAAACGCCCAAGTTCAAAACTGCACAACAATCGTTAATTGGTTTTGGGAGTGAGAAATCAAGTTTAGAATTTCGAAATGCCAACAACCATGTTCAAAAAGCTCAAAAAGGTTAGTTTCAAAAGGAGGGAATCTTAAATTTGGAGTGTTCATTCCTTTTTTTATATTAAACCTAATACGTCTCACCTTTTCAAAGGAGAAGTTTATTAAAAGTTTTAATGATTTGATATTTTTTAACATTAAGATAAATGGATTTTAAGAATGGAGTTTATTATAAAACGTTTTTTTATATATACATTTTTTTTTATAAAATATTTAATACCTAAAAACACATATTAGTGTTTTACATTAGGGTTTTAGGGATTTTTTTATGGAGTATTGCAAACTCTTCATAAAAGGAGAAATTTAGGGTTTTTATGAGAGAAGATTTCTCTTTTTTAGGAAAGATGGCAACATCGAGTTTCTAGCCACAAATTCGTTCTTTCACCTGGAAGGATTATGATGTGTGGGCCATTAATATGGAAACCATGTTAAAGGCACATGATATTTGGGATCATCTCAAGTTTGGGTTTGTAGAACCTGAGAATGAAGCAAAAGAACGAGCTCTCACTAATGTAGATAGGGAACAATGGAAGAAATAAAAAAGATAGAATGCACAAACATTGCTTATTATCAAGTAGGGAGTGGACCAAGGAGTGTTCCAGAAGATGATGAGCATGGCTTCTATTGTGCATGTCAACCCCTCCATTCGAATTTTTGGCCTACCGCCCCATAATCCTTCAAAACTGTTATCATGGCCTAAACCCTCATATTCTGTATATCGTTGCCTCTTTCCGCTAAAAAGTACACTACCCAAAGACCTGACTCCGTAATTAAAATTATATCGGGCCTAGCCCTTCAGCCTTAGCCCTTGGTTTCATTCCCCATATGACTCGGGGAGCGCAAGACCGGGGTGCAGGCGAAAAAGAGCTTTAATGTTCAAAGTTTTCTGAGGCGCGTACTGGAGCCGTGCGATCGAATCTAATCGACGGAGCGGAGTTGGCTTTTCAGTGGTGTTCCCCGTGCTCTGCTCGAAAAGCCCCGTGGTTTCATTCCACACACGCTTACCCCAAGCTGGCGGTTTTTTCCTCGAAAAGACGTCGATTCATATGCTCGATTGATGAATTGTCTTTTGTACGGGCCCGAAACCGCTCCCATTTCTGCACGTTAATGTTCGATGCGAAGGTCGGGTAGCGGAATAAATGGTGACCGTCGATCTCGGGGCTTCCATCAGACGGCCATCGTGCCTCGAAGATGCACGGGCTTTGATCTCAGGCCTCACCGCCCCTTTCGCGCACAAATATTCGGCCAAAGGATGTGCGACGAATCGATCATCATACGTCGATCCTGCGCCTTTCATCCAACGGTGGATAATCTCGAAGCCGCAAGAACTTTAACCCGTGTCTATCATGCATCCAAGACCACCATTCCATGCTGCCTCAATGTATTTTGTAGCCATAGATCTTACTCCGCGAGTTGGACGGTCTAGATCCATTTGACCCCGCGGAATTGACCAAACCGTCCATGTCACATGTCCCACGTGCTCACTTGTATATTTTCTCCTACCATGCATATATTACACTAACACGTTGTTTTTTGGGATTCTAAGTTAAAAATCTCCGCCGGCTCTTCTCCCCTCGCTATCCACTATATTTTTCTTCGCCATCTTTCAATCCTCTCCACCACCCATGTATTCCTCCCACTTGATCATGCCTTCGAATTCATTTCCGTCGACCCCTCCATGATTCATCATCCTCTCGTTTGGTTTTTCCTTAACAGGGTTTGTAGTTTTTGCTGTGTTTTGCCGCGATGGAAAATTACCATGATGCACTACTTTTCTTACAGGGACCAAGAGCGCCTCGATTGACAGTCTCTAAGGGAGAAATTTAAGATGGTAGCTAGAGGTAGTTGTTTTGATATGACCCAAATTAATGGAGCAATAACAAATATCACGGGACATTCGAGAGACTTAGCCCTCGAGCATGTAAGATCTCAGAAATGGATTCAGAAGATGAGAGGCAAAAAGTACGAATGTTTCATAGTTTATTCCTCATATTCAAATGTCTCCCGAGAGAAATCTACTCCCTGAGCATTTATTCCATAGAGCAACATCGGAGTACGTTCGAGCATCAAGCGCGTCAGAAGTATGAGCGAGCATCTTTATCGCTATTTCGATCAAATCAAGCAACTTAATGTTTTCGCTACCCCATTCTTCTAGAGATTTCTATCTCTTCTATAAAAAACACGAAAGAAAAGACATTGTAAGGGTTCGGATTTCTATCAACAGAACTGCGTAGTGAAAGGCTTTTTTGTATACATCTTGTAAATTTTTTGTATGAAGGCTCGGGAGCCCGTAGGGTCTCGGTGAGGAGGAGTTATAACTTAATGAGGATTCCGGTCTTTGGTATCCCACAAGTATGTAATCTTTTTCTTATGTGTTAATATAATATCTCATTTCATGCTATTTATCTTCTTTGTATCATGTTCTAGAATGCGAGTGGCTCTATCGGTCTTAAGTAAGGATTCATCCTAGTTGGTGGCCATACTTGGATTAGTCAAGTGCTTTAAATAGGCCTAGTCATGATATACTATTCCTTATGTTCATTTCATCCATATTTTATATTAGTTTCTATTTGAGGAGAGGGTGATTTCAAACGCCATTGTCATGTATGGATTCTTGAGTTGGATAAGCTCATATGTGGTTTTTGTTGTGTATACGGGTATCAGTCCTCATGCTAACTAGTATCTTCTTCATGTTGCTTCACCGCATCCACTTTCTCGATATTTGATTTACCGGCATATTATTTGAACTGCCCTCTTTGCGATCGGTTGTCTCTTAATTGTACGATGCTTTTGTATTTGAGTTTTGCATCTTTGTTCCTACATTATTCTTATCTTTGTATCACTTTACAGAGAGTTTCGGGTTCCATTTCAATTAATTTCCTTGTTTTACAAGAGATAGCGGGGAGAGCTTTTGGATTGACAACCCAAGCTATATTATGAGCTCCTTACTATGATAAGATGTCCCAGAGCACCGGTCTATGGCAAACTCTAGACTGTCTCTAGGGGGGACAAAATTGTCGACAACATCTTTACGGCACGGGTGTGCGGAGAGGATTTGAGAATATCGGTTTCTCGACGGGCCTCGACAAAATCATATTCACTCTCTAATCGGGTGAGCACAGAGTTGAAGAGTTGCATATCTCTCACCTTGGCGACTCACCGATTTCTTTATTTGATAAACCTATCGGTAGTCTGGCTCCTCGAAAGCCACATTTGAGGTCGATTCCTCTAAGTTAAAGACATCCTGCGTATACGACCCGAGAAGATTATTCATAGAAGAAGTTGGAGAAAAGAACAATCGACGCGTCGAAGTCCCCAAATATTTCTCGATGAAGATCATCCATCCTCTTCTTCTCGGGGAAATCCCGATGGAAAATCCCGACTCCATCGAGGAAAATCCCGAATATTACTCGGATAGCCCACCCAGGGGGAAGTGCTAGAACCGAGAGATAAACCTCATCCTACCCCACGAGGTTGAAGAAAGTTAAAGAAGTCACAGAAGTAGTGCTATTACCGTGAACTATTCCCATCTACACCTCAAAGCTTCTGTGCAATTTATTCCCATTGTTATACATACTCCACTTCCTCCTCCTCCCCTTGCTTCATTTGTCATCAAATTGTTGCACAACCCCCACCTCCTCCGATGGCTAATGTTCCCTACTTTCCTATTGAACAAATACCATCACTGGCCTTACCCCAAGTGCTAAATGATATGCCACAAGATTATTTGAAGATTTTTGCCTAGATTTAATGGAGAAAATGAAATTGATGCTCGAAACATCTTGAGACTTTTCTGCTCTTTTGAGAAAACTTAAATGTAGAACATTTTTGGATGTGGTCTTGAGATTGTTTGTGCAATCTTTGGATGGTGAAGCCGGAAAATGGTTCAAGACATTGAGAAACCGTTCGATGCACACAGGATGACATGGAGAATACTTTTTCTTAGGAAATGGGAGAAAAGAAAGATCATGGATAGTGTCTTACTTTGAATTCAATACTCTCCTAAGAAGAGACATAACGAAGAGGGTGTTGGAGTTATTAAGAGATTTAATAAAGTTATATCTAAATCTCTGTAGATATGAAGCCTCATCGAACGCTTTGCCAAAATTTGTTTTCATTGCAGCCTTTGACTCGATTTTTGGTTTCTCCCCTAAGGGAGAGAAAGCCTCGCCACCTTAGATATGATGCTCGGTCGAAAGTGCTCTTGAGCTAGAAGCAAACTTTGGCTCCAGCGGAAAATTACAAGGAGGACTGAACGAAACTAGGAGGAGAGGCAAAGAAGAGGTTTCCATTTCTAGTCAAGATAAGGATGTAGATAAGATGGATGAAATAAGTAAGATGGTTAAGAAGATGGTCAAGCTTGAGTTGGAGGCTAAGAATACGGCTCCCCAAGAATTTCTATAATGCTCCAAACAGAGGATACAATCCCAGTATAAGAGCACCACCATTGCAAATCTTGCCAAGGAAGCAAAGGAGCGGCAAGATCAGAGTACCACATCCCTTAGTACCTGAAGGTTTAGCAGACGACTCCACTCGAAGATGCTGCTTATGAACTAGAAGATTCAAATTTTGCTTTCTCAAACAATGAGTGAAATGGAATGCCCATTGCAAGAAGAAGAAGAAGAAGCGAGAGATCGATCATTATTGTAAACAATTTGTTGATTTCATGCAAGACACTTCAATAGAACATCATGATCCTCGGATCTTCAAGGAAGAGGACCCGAACTCAAGATCAAGAAGAGGCAGCCACCTCAGAAGGAGGTACATGTAGAAGGAATCTGACAACTTAAAAGAGAAACACGGAAAAAATGTAAGAGTCCTCTAAATACTCCCTCACGGCTAATGTCCCGAGATTCCTTCTTCTTCCAAACGTAGTCGGTCCTCCTAATGATGAATCTGTGTCAAAAATTAGAATTTTTCATTTGAAAATAATGAGCTCAAAAGAATTTGTGATAGAAAAGCCCTCCTCCTGCTTTTGGTTTGCAAAAAGAACTTGAGAAAATTAAAATCCCGATTCAGAAACCAGCGAAAGTAACGCTCAAAACACAGCACACTGATGACTACCTCAGAGTTACTTCTTTTATGCTCCCTCCCCGAAATATCAATTGTGAAAGGATAGTTTAAACCTTCAAAAGAAAGACCCATGAGTAGTCTTTGGCCCACATGTTGAGGAAGTATATCCTTCATACTTCCTCCTTTTTATGCCTCTAGTTATTCATGACCACTCGTTTATTTACACAATTGTATGTTAGATTTTGGGGGCTCCCTCAGTAATCTTATGCCTCTATCTATCATGGAACAACTCAGGGACTCACAAATCACACGCCCATATAAGCATCTTATTCATTTGGATTCCAAAAGAGTCAAATGTGCAGGGATGAAATAAAGATTTAGCGGCCAATGGGCCCAAATCCAAAGAAAAGAGTGTGGTACATGGACATTATGGTGGGTCATATCCCAAACCCGCTTTTTGGCATGCCGCCGTCAAGATCCCGGGGTACAAAGGTACAAAATTGGTGGGTCAATTAAGCTAGATTTAACATATGCTATCATCCGCATATTTTTGTGAGATGAAGGAGAGGAGGTTATCTTAAAGAGAGACTAAATTGATCAAAGGTAGTTACTAAGAGGTGATAACTGCGAAAAATTCACCGCCTATAGTAAAGAAGAAGGAGATTTTTCATGCTGGTGATATGAAGTAAGATCAAAATTATGTGCATGAATACTTCATATCAAAGGATGAAGCTGACTCTTCAGAAAATTATGAAGTCGAATCTAGACTTTACATTTTGATGGGGAAAAATTCAAGAGAAGGCAAGTGAAATGTTGGAGTGTTATTAATGCTCTCCCACAGAAAATGGGTGTGCCACCTGCGTGTGGAATATGAGGCTACTAATAATGTGGCTTATATGAAGCATTTCTATTGGGACTTTGCAAACGACAGGGAATATTAATATAAAGAATTTAAAAGTTCTGGGAGATTCTAGATTGGTTATTAGACGGGTTAGAAATCAATGCACAAACAGGAAGCATCCACTAGCTTAGCCAGGGAACGAAGTATGGGACATGGTGGAGAATTTCTTTATAGGCATTTAACATACATTTCATGTCTGGAGCACAATAGAATAAACGAGATTCTTGCTGTGCGTGCTAGCACATTTAAGTCCTCACGAATCCTCTTTTGAGATGTGAAATTGAAGTACGATATAGACCATCAATCTGAGATAATGTCTAAACATTGGCGGGTATTTGAAGATGATGAACAAATGAAGAGATTCACAGGCAGTGTTTTCAAATATGGAAATTGATGACAACGAGGAAGAAATGAAAAATATTACGAGAAAACAAATGGGAAGATGAAGAATGGCGAAGTAAAGTGTTGCGGTGAAAGAAAATGTTATACCTAGAGGTGGGTGCCTCTAGAAGGTTATTTAACAAAGATATTCCATTACGACCAAACAAAGTGGTAGAAAGAAAGATCAAATGGAAGATTTAAATCTAGGTACTTATCTTTGATCCCAAAATTGTAAAATTATGTCTAGAAGGTCGGAAAAATGAAAATATTCAAATTATTTCGGTCATCTGAGGATGTATTTGCATGGTCTCAGGACCTAAAAACTTTGTTAATATAATGCGACATAGAATTCCTGTAAGGGGAAGATGCCAAAACCATATAAGCGAAGCTCAGACGGATAAATCCTCTGCTTTGCTTCCCTCTATTAAGAAAAAAAGAAATCAAGAAACTCTTTTGAAGGCCAAAATAATTGTGCCATTGAGATACTCGAGAATGGGTAGAAAACCTTGTTCTGTTCATGGAGAAATAAGGTTGTGTGTAGATTTCAAAAAACTTAAATAAACATCTTTCCAAAAATCATTATCATTGCCTAAGATGGACCACATTCTACGAGAGAGTGGTCGAGGCCTCAAATGTCAATGATGGATGGGTTTCCGGTTATAATCGGGTGGTGTTTTCCGAGAGGATCGGGCGCATTTACAGCACCATGGGGTACATTTATCTATGCCGGGATGCCATTTGGTCCTAATTAATGTGGGCACTACTTTTACGAGGCAATGGACATAGCTTGTTGGAGAGCGAGAAAAGTTTACGGTGGTATATACGGATGATATCATAGTATTTTTCAAATGATGATCTTGAACACATTAGACGCACGAGAAAACCTTTGAAAAATGCGAAGGTATGGTCTTTCCCTCAGCCACTCAAAATTCTTATTTAGTTAGTTGGGGAAAGTTCTTAGACACATTGTAACTAAAGATGGTGTGAAAATAGACCCTAAAGTTGAAGTTATAAACAATATTCCTTTACCCGGGAATAGAAGGAAGTCTCGG
This sequence comes from Pinus albicaulis, assembly GCA_034641835.2. Taxonomy (NCBI): domain Eukaryota; kingdom Viridiplantae; phylum Streptophyta; class Pinopsida; order Pinales; family Pinaceae; genus Pinus; species Pinus albicaulis. The sequence continues at coordinate 48,431 of JAXQQM020074579.1, read as the reverse complement.
TGTTTCTAGGCGAATCAATTTTACGAGAAGATTTATTCCAAATTATCTGAGATAAGTTAGAGCATATAACTGATATGCTTAAAAAAGACTAATGAAGTAAAATGGTCTCGGGGAATCTCGAAATGCATTCACAAGGATAAAACATGCATTTCTTTGAGAAGCTCCTGTCTTTGAGCAGGCCCTATTATCTAAATACATTTATGATATTTTCATTGCTTCACCATCCCACGGTAAGTGTTGGAGTCTTGTTGCGAGAGAAAAATAGAAGATGGATATGAGCAACCAATAGCCTTTTTAGCCGGGTATTACATGATGCGGGAATTGGATATAATATACTAGAAGCGGGCATATGCCCTGGTGAAGTCCCTCGAAGCCTTTAGAACATGTTTTTTGGAGTCCACATTGCGCATATGTTCCTACGACGAGTTGTGAAAGATATTCTCGTTCAAGGAGATAGTGAAGGAAAAAGAGGAAGGTGGATTGCAAAAATACAAGAATATGATCTTTGGACATAAGACCCACTAAAATTTGGTTAAAGAATGAGGGCTAGCCAAAATTTTGTCAGTCAAAAAATCGGGCTCTAGGCATAAATTTGTCCATGATGGCGAATGAAGAGTTTGAGAAAGGAGAAGACGGCATGAAATAGAGATGGCCACTCAAAGATACACATAAAATATCTCACTAGTCCTTGGTACAAAGAAATAGTTGAGTATCTTTTAACCTCATTTATCCACCAGTGTGATAAATCAAATACGGGGCTTTGAGGTTCAAATCACAAAAGCATATAGTTGCCAATGGTCGATTATATTGGAGAGATCCCTCGGGCATACTATTATTATGCCTCCTGAGAAAATGAAGTGGAGAATATAATGACGAAATTAAAAACGAAGAGATACGTGGAGGACATTACATTTGGAGAGCACAGCGCATAAAATACTGAGCTAGTTTTTATTGGCCTAAGTTATTTGGAGATTTTTTTTTAATTGGGTTAGAGCATGTGATAAATGTCAAAATTTCTTTGAGAGACAAAAAGTTTCCATCTGCTGTTCTGATCCATGTAAATGAACCATTTCAGCAATGGGATTAGACTTTATAGGTGAAATACATCCCCATCGAGTATGACGTATAAATGGATATTGAGTACCCAGCAGTTACTTTACAAAATGGGTGGAAGCCATTCTGCGAGAAATGCTACGGATACGTAATCATCAAATTCTGTGGAAGAGAACATCATATCGAGGTTTGGGCACATCCGGCTAGAATTGTAACTAATAATGCACGGGCCTTGGGTCAATAAATTTGTAAATTCCTACCGACGGTATAATATTGCATTAAATCACTCCATAGCTTACTATCCAGCAGAGAATGGCTTGGAAGAATCTTCCAAAAATTCCTGTGAGGCCTGGCGAAGACAGCGATAGAATCAAAAGAATGGGATTCCCAATTGAAGTTTGTTATGGGCTTTTAATATAACTAGCAGAGAGCAACTGGGAAATCTCCCATGAACCTGTATATGGGTTTAGCAATGCGTTTCGTAACGGCTTTTCCGCCAAGGCATCAAGTCAGCGTGTAGAAAGTCAGAGAAGAACCGGACAGGATGGTCAAGGATGGTAACCACTGGTGAACAGAGGAACATCATATCAGTAATCAGCAAGAGTGCGTAATATTCGTGCAGGAGAAATATTGAAAAACATTCTCAATCATCATGCAAAGGATAGAAATTTCACCAGGATTCTGTTCAGAAGATGGAGATATCCGAGGGCCTAAAAGGGAAATGATACAAAGTTTATCCACTTCAGCCATTCATTAAGATTGTAGCCGCAGTGCCAGAACAATTTATTCAGCATAAAACCGGCTAAAAGATCCTGCTTAATTTAAATACGGCTACCCTCAAGTCATATTTTCACCTGAGTCCAGGAAATGCGTTTCATGGCACCATAATCAGATATGCATTGCTTTAGTTTCACGATGAGTATTCGCAGCACGTAATGATCAAGGCTCCAGGTTTTCGACATAAACCAATAACGAATACGTTTTGCCCCATGGAGTTTTCGACAGCCAGGTACAGGTCAACCGCTTCCATTCGACCTTGCCTACCGCCCATAATCTTCCCTTTAAACGTTATCATGGCTCAAACCCCATATTCAGAGATTGCCGTCTTTTCGCTCAAATACATCACCTAAAGTCCGTCTTTATCAGAATATCACGTACCAGCTCTTCACCAGGCCTGAATTTATTCCAGACTTCCGGCATATCAGCGCTATCAGAAAGAGCTTAACGCTCAAATGCCCAGCATTGAGTCATCTGATCAATCCAACTCACATTTGAAAGCCAGTTGGCTGTATCCTCACGCCGAAACCGGTTTATTCCGTTAACGCCACTTCCAGCCATGTTTTTCTCGCCCACCATTCACATCAATATTTAATGGACGGTAATGTGCTCAAATCGGTTTCATTTTGCACAAGGGACGGTCACCAGTGGTCGCAGAGGATAGATCACAGACGTGGCCTGACCTGATAACACGGTACTTAAGATGCCATGGAGTGACTCAGTCACTTCCTGCATAAATACATTAAATTTCGGCCAGCGATGTGTCTTTAATCAATCATCATCGTCCCATCCACACGAGCAAGTGTGTGTTGGAGAATTTGCCGGGAATAATTTTAACTGCATTGTTGTTTTTTTTTTCATAATCTACTCTGCTCATCGCACTGTTATTTGTGTCAGATCACTCTCCTCGATAATCGTCTAGATCCATTTGACTCCGCAATGACCAAACCGTCATAAATGGCCCCGCACGTAGTTTCATCAGAGGCAAGATTTTTCTCCACCATGCAGAGAAGAAACAATATCACGTTGTTTGGGATCTGGTTAAAACTCTCCGCCGCCTTTCCTCGCTTATCTCACATATTTTCTTCGCCACTAATCCTCCACACCTGCATTCTTTCCCGCGATTCTGCCCTTTAATTTCATTTCCGCCTACCCTTCCATGATTCAATTAGTCCTTGTTGTTTTCCTTATGTTTAATGGTTTTGCAGGTTTGTCGTGATGGAGCGCTACTTATAAATTACTTTTCGGCGAAAATCGAGCGCCTTCTACAAGAGTCCTCAGAGAAATTAAGATGGTAGCCGGAGTTAGTTGTTGTATATAGACCAACATGGAGCAATAATAAAGACGCTGGATACCTTAGAGGACTTAGCCTTTCAGCAGCAAGAGATCTCTGGAACATCGCAGATGAGGAGGCAAAAGGCATATAACGTTCAGGGAGTATTCTGGCATTTGCCTCGCAGAGAAATCACTCGGCATTTACTCCAGAGAGTAAGACTGGAGAGGGTGCTCAGCATCATGGCATGTCAAGAAGTATGGGCAAGCATCTTTCATTTTGACTAAACGAAGAAACTACTGTTTTCGCCACCCACTTTGAAGTTTATCTCCTTTCTATAAAACCGGGGAAGAAAGACATTTGCAGGTCTGACAGAGGGTTACAAACAAGGGAAGAAAGGCTTTTGCAGCATCTCTTGTGGTCTTTCAGATAAGGCTGTATCTTAGGGTTCAGAAGGGAGAGGAGTTATAACCTAATGAGATTCCTGCCTTATATCCAGATGTAATTCCTTTTATGTTAATATAATGATTTTATTTCATTAATGACTTTCTGTATCATGTTCAGAATGCAGTGGTCAATTGGGGTCTTACAAGGATTCATCCAGTTGAAAGCCATATTGGATACATGTGAATAGCATGAATAGGCCTAATATGATATACTATTCCATGTCTATCATCCATATTTTCTGTTGAAATAGTTATCGCAGAGGAGGGGAAGGGGAATAATGGTCATTTGCATGTGATTTTGCTGAGAACACATGGTGGTTTTAGTTACATCCGCCATCACCATGTTAACTAGTATTTTCTTCATGTTGCTTCACCTGCATCCACTGACATTGATTTCTGTGTACATATTTGAAAATCCTGCCTTTGGCAATGCTATAATGTTTTTAATGAGAAGGATGCTTTTATATTATAGAGTTTGCAGGCTGCTTCTACATATTCTTATCTTTGCATGAAAATACTTCCCAGAGAGTTTTGTCTGGCTCAATTTCACTTTCCTTTGTTAAGAGAGAAAGAGAGTTTTGATTACTTTAAAACTAAGCTATATTATGAGCTCTCACAGGAGTATATGCAACCAAAATCGTCTACAACTGTAGCTCACTCTGTGTAATAAATTATTCATAATGTTTTCATCTTACACACAGAAATGGTGACAAGCTATTCATGTATGGCCAATAATATTGTTAAAATGTATACAATACTAGGATATTTTGAACAATGCAGGAAGGGAGATAGACAACATCGATTATTTCAGAATCGAGTCATGTCCTCTGCAGGCACTGCCTGGTGGCAACTCTTGAATGTTTCAGGGACAATGTTTACAGCCACTTTCATCAGCAAAGGCAGAAATTTTAGTGGATAAGCACAGTGTAAGGCATACAATGTCAATATGTTGTTAAATCAGTAATAGGAGATTTGGAATAATGCAGAAGAGATATATAACATCAATATTTGTTATAATTATAGCCATGTTTATTTCCAATCATGTTGTTACCAGGAAGATGTGTTAGTCAAACACTGATTTATATTCTAGATCTTTGTCTACCAAATTGATGGTTGTAGAAAATTGTTATGGTGCAGTTGGAGATTTGGAAACACGCTTTGAAGAAATGACTTTGATCGTCTGATATAAGAAAGTCAATTACAGTAGATCCGGTGGTAGAGGTTTGTTTTAATATATGGTAGTCAAAGACATAAGAAGTGCATAAGCATGAATTGAAACAAAGTAGAGGTTTCTAACAATAACTAAAATATAGTAAACGAAGAGATTGATACATAGTTTATAATGAATAAGCATGTTTCAGACGCATGAAGAAGATAGGTTGTTTATAAATGTTAAATGTTAGTAATATTAATAATAATCTATGTTTCATTATTAAACTATGTAAGAACTAGTATGATACGGGGTATATGTTATTGCAATAACGTATGAAAAACAAGATTTTTACGGTAAGTTTAATTTGACTCAGGAAGAGAGAGGTAAATCAGAATTCATAAGATTGCACGTCATATAGATGCAAAATGAGTGGTCAAATGATGACTGCTAGTAAGCCTAAAGAAAACTGAGGTATATTAGAGGTTCTAGTCTCAGAAACACAATTTTGATAAGGTTATTTCAATTGATGGCAGATGAGAGATATTTCAAGGAGTGTTGTGTTAATTATTATAATAAACTCATAAGAAAGTATAAATAATAGAAAAGGCATTAGATAACAGTAATAAACTTTTTCCTCTAACATATGAATTACAAAGGATCAGTTTGATTTCTTTATAAAGTAGTAGTTTGCAGGTTACAAATGATTATTTAAGGAACTTTCTATTTTAATATGATTGTTTAATTGAATATTTATAGACAAGATGTTGTAGCAGGCATCTGCTGTAGAACACACCGCGGCAATTTTTTCAGCAGCTAAGAAGATAACCTCTGGAGCTAAGTGTAACCAAAAATCTTATAATTACTAAACGAGATTTCAGAATGTTGTCTTAATTTTTATTGAGGTAACTATAACAAGATCAATACTTTGAATTAGAATTTTAAACTTTTGCAGTCTTAAAGAGTCAAACCTTGAGAGAGGAACCAAAGGACCAAATTACATTTGTTTGGGATCATAAGGAGAATATATTCAAGAACTCACAGTAATGCAACAACATGAATCTGGTGATGTAAAGTTTTATAGATGTTCTACATGAGCACTTACTTTTCTCAAAGAATTATACAAGTAGTTACAAAAGTTTATATAATGATAAGGGTGATCTTGGGTTTAAGATGAAACTAAATATGAAATAAATTTCTACACAATGAAGATGTTTCAACCAGAAGTTCTTTGGCTACTAAAAATTGTGATAAAATATGAATAGCCTTCATATCCAGTAACAGAGCTAACCATTAACTTTAGCCAACACACTGTAAAAATAATGAAGAAGAAATGCCAACCTTGACCCTGACATTTGTTTTAGTACCTACTAAAAATCCTAATCTTCCACAAGTTTTTGCTTGTTTGACCATGCGTTGACCAAAGTCAACGCTGGTCAAACTTTTCCAAACCCTAGCAAAGATAAATCAGGCATTGCCTCAAAATGGACAATGTCCTTCTCTCTGCATTGTGGTCAACTCAAATTTCTCTTGTGTAGCTCACAACACGGATGAGAGAGGAAGATGTGAGTTGTGATGATGATGAAATGCCTCTTCAACTTTCCCCTGACAGACCCATCATTTAAATGCAAGAGCACACTGCCTGGGCGTGCAACCCATGGCCGAGACTGCTACTACACCCTATTAAAAGAATAATAACCAAAACATGTCTGCCTTCATCTAGATTACATATATTTTATGGATTTACACCCTCTGCAGGGAGGGATCCAACAAAGAACATTCTGTTCCGAGCATCAGTATAATACAGTTTGGACCTAGTTGTCCAATTTAATTCTCCTCAACTAACAGGGAGAACTCCATCTATCACACCACATCACATGCCATCCCTAGCCAAACTTGTTTCTGACAAGCTCTTTATTTCTGTGTGAATGTAATGGGTCACACAAAGACATCATCCCTGAATGAAGAGAACGGCCCAGAGGTCCGCATCTAGCAACGCTGACCCAGAACACACACACCGTACATCCGGTAGAGAGAGAGTACGGCAACTTCCAAGGCCCACGGGCCTTGCTAGCCTCTAGCTTTTCCACACACCTGCCATTGGCCAAATGAGAGGTACTTCCCATGAGCCCCGAACTCAATGTATACACGCAAGGAGCAATGAGGCAACGCCAAATAATCACAAGGGTAATAAGAGGAGGCTATAGCTCCCAGCTGTCCCCAACCCTCTGGGAGCCCCTTCAGAGCTCACGTCCTCATCAGACCTATCAGGGGTCTTTCACCACACTACATTCTCACTAAGGTTAGGAACTGACTCTTCCCAGCTTAGTGAGAATATCCGCGACTCGCCTCATCGCCTTCCTTAGGAGACTCAGCCATGCATGGCCACAGACGTGTTATCCCTGACATAGTAACTACACTAATATAAAGTCGACTCTACGGGAAATAATGTGATTCTCAAATAATGACCTGTCTGACATTTGCCAGAGTATCATTAAAGGGTATCTAGCACATGTCCAAACAAATTTCACTGTAGCAGCCTGCACCAAACCTGTCATGAACTGCCATACTAGGCAAAGAATAGATGCCTGGGTCACAGCCAGCACAGCTATCAGATTTCCTGCTTCCGCTCATCCATGATCAAGGAACGGTGATTAGCAGATTCAGAGGGCTTTACGATTCCATCACATCACAACACGGCATCAAGAGGTCCACGAGGATCACACTCCTACAGTTGTATCTCACCATGGTTTATCGTGGTTCAAGATACACCTGTGATTCCCACCAACCCAAGAAAATGATGAGGCTCAACCACCTGCTGACTCAAAGTGTCTTACCGCAAAACATATGTCCTGGACGGTACCCAACACACATTGACAAAGTCAAGTGATGACTAAGAGACGTTGGGGATAGGGATCATTAAGATAGGGTCAAGATACGCCGCCACCACCCCTGCAGTTTGAGCCCCATCACCGCTACTGCACGCAAGGGCCTACACCATCCTGCAAATCTTTCGGTGAAGCCACAATATTTTCCTTGTAGTGTACCTTTCCAGTGTTCCTGCACTTCCGTGTCAGCAGCAGTGCATCGGCCCCAGGTTTTCATTCTAACTGCATGAACAGTTCTTACATTGATGAATGAGAGGGTCATCACCGCTGAAAGGTCGCCCACATACAGCGCACTGCACGAGAAGCCTTCCACAACCTTGAAGCAGCGGGTTGACGACAGCTTCAGCAGTTCCAGCGCCATCTGGCAATTCATTCATCCTCACTAAGCTCTTTGGTAAGCGGCTTAACCCATAGAGGGCTTTTCAACTCGCATATGTTCTGACATTTTGCAACTTCTAAACCTTAAGAGTTGCCTGCATATACTTTTTAGCTGTGCACCAGTAAAGGTTTTGACATCCATTCGATGAAGACCTATCTCTGCGCAGCAGCAGCGCTAAGTGGGATTTATTCATGGTGGTATATCATGCCACAAAGTAAATATATCGTCATAATACTCTTCTTGAGATAGCCATGTGAACAACTTTGCCTGTCTTTTTAAAGACTTAATGGATTCATACAACATCTTATATTATTTAGTGGTGACAACAGATTGTTCCTGGTTTTGACCACATCTCATATCATTTCATAATGAGACTGGCATTTTCATGGTGACCTTCACTGATGGGGGGGTTTCTGTGATCCAGGTCAATGAACACGAGATGAGGGAAAAATAGATACCTTGGTATTTCTGACGCTTTTGCTTTCGAATGTCTCTTTGAAGGTAGATGACTTTCAAGACTAGGAAAATCTTCCAGCCACATATCTTTCTATATGGGGGATCAATAGTAACCATTTGCCCTTCAATATCGTGTATAGTCTCATCCAGTTCTTCCCACGGTGCCTTTTCTATTGAATGTACCTTCACTAGTAGAAGATCAACATTTTTTCAGTAGCATTTTCGTCAAAAGTGACATCATGGTTTATCTCATTTCACTGTGTATATAATTTGTGAGGCTTTAAAGCCTGCAATTGTAGTCAAGGTATTTTTTCCTTAGTAGCATTCATGTGCCTCCTACTTCTCTTTCTCTTTCTTATATGAAAATACATGACACATCCAAACCAGCCGGGAGACACTGCTTACCAGAAAACTCTTCTGAGTTTTTGTTCAAAGTGAATGAGGTATTGCTTTTGAATGTACATGAAGAGAGCAGCCTTCTCCTACGTAAAACTTAGTAGACCCCAACAAGACATGGCACTGGGCAGCCTTCCTACAACAGTCCTATTCTTATGTCAGTAAAATTGCAGCATTCTGCCAGAGTATATGTGAAGTAGTCTCCTCTTAATGCTGCCCAGAAAGTTTTAACCCATTTTGACTCAGTGTATTCACACATTGTCAGCTCCTCAAAATTCTGATTCTTTCCTGCCATATTTTCCGCCCAAGGCTGGAAGGTACTTAACCACATAGTGTTTCATCCTTTCTTCATAAGTATATCCGTGTTTTAAGTAGAAGTTTGCTGCACACAGAATGTCATATAGTAAGAATATCTCAGTGAGCAGTGAAGGCACATACCAGAAGACTGTGAATGGACCACTGTAATGAGGTATCAAGGTTTTGTGACACTTGAGGGAAAGGTCCCCTTGTATGTTTCCTTCGCATGTTTCCCCTGCAGCACTCCTCTTCATGATTATTTCTGCATCAGTATCTCGCCACCACCTTCTCCTGTTTTCTGTGGAAGAGCTTCATGAAGGTGTCCAAATCTGTGGTTAGTTCTGCTTGGACTTGGACAGATCACAAGTCATAGCTCCACCACTCTTCCCAACCTGCAGAGTGTACCACCAAACTAATTTAGAGAAGCTTCTGAAGTTCTTTTCCATGGAGTACTTTCCACACAATTTAGTAGAAAGTTGTTATATTTAACTTATTTTCATGTATACACAGACAATAAGGTTCTTTTCAATAAAAAGGAGAGAGTGGTTATCTTATAGATGAGACCAAGCCTTTATATATGTAGGTCAAAATGGCTCTTCATAGTGATAAGTGTGGCATTATCTCCTTCAGTATACTTTATTGTATCTTTAAATCATGTTTTGTGTGTTTTTAACTCGTGATACCTTGTACTACTATCGTATTAGCCGTATTAATTCATAAGAGCCATGAGATGTACTAGAAGAGTGTGATGGTTTGTATCATAGTCATTTCTTTTATCAACATTAATTTTGTACTTGGTATTTATAATATCTTTGAAGGCGATTGTTTCTCCATAGCCTCTCTTCTATTGGATTTTTGTTTAGTTTTTGATTCTATTCTCTTTCAAGTGTCAGTTATCGTCACCATCTTTATAATCTTTTAAGTGTGTGTATTTCTACATAGGTTTGTGCCTAGCAGAAATATTTACCTTTCTTCTTGGAATAGTCTTTTGTCCTTGTAACCACTTAGTAGTTCTTCTTTCTAATGAGCACTGGTGTACATTTTCATATCAAATCTTTCATCTGCTTTCTTTGTTTTAGCAGTACTATCATAGGAATGGTATATTACATAATGGTAGTTGTGAATACTTGCCATTCATGGAAAAGTTCAAGGTATGAGAACTATTCCACACTGGCTATCGCCCTCAATACTAGTGCATTGTTCTGCTGCACAATTTAGTGTAAGTTTAATAATTTATCTCTGCCTTTGCTATTTTTCACCCACTTTATAATAGCACTTGTCATATTATTACTTGGAACATAAGTAATAATTTGTCATATCTTTGATGCAATGTGTAATACAGGTAGGCAACGTGACTTTATTTATGATTCCCCATCGCCAGCTTCTTTTAAGCCCCTATTTTCCTTTTCTTATACTTGTTTTTGCTGTGTATTATAGTACTAATAGTTTGAATTTTCCACATATGATCTGTGAATATGATCTTCTCTAATTTATGACTGACATTTATTTCCTGCATGAAGTCAATACTTTCTGCATGTGGTGGTCATTCTTCTTTGGAATTCAAGACTAGTGGAATCATTTTATTCTGTGATGATTGTCAGAGAGAGTTTGTCTTCACTTCTACCTTCCTATATCATGTAGTTTTGTAGATGTTCTTTATAAGAGAGTGAATTTGCAAATTTTTCACAGAATCATACAGTATGTAGTTAAGCAAAAATGCAGAGAGAATATATATAAGATTCTATAGATAAATCAAAAACAGAAAAATAAATGCTTTTCAAGGTTTAACAGATGTTTAACCAGTAGTTCTTTTTTAGATGTACAATGCAGATGTATTACAATGTTCTCCAATCTCAAATAGAGTCAACCTAAGCCACCTCAGTGCTTTAACGTTGTCTCAAAGTCAATGAGAAGAAATCTTCCGCCAACCCTTAATTTACTTTTAAATGTAATGCCTTCAAAATCGTAACCTTCCACAAGTTTTTTTGGCCATTTGGACTTAAAAGACCAAAGTTTAATCATTGGCTAAATCTTTCTCACAACTTTATAAAATTCATTTCAGCTAAATAAGATGCCTCCATGTCTCCCTTCTCTCTTCACACGTGTGGCCGAAACTTGCCCTAGGTAGGCCTAGAAGAACAGCGGAGAGAGGAAGATGAGTTGTGATGATGATGAATGTCTTCAACCTTTTCCTCGTATTTACATCCATCATTAGCGGTAATAATTTTCTATTTGAAGGTAGAATCTTATGTTTCACTTCCCCATAGTATGTATCTCCCCTATTACAATAATAAATTCAAAATATGTTCTATTTCAATGGATTAAGTATATATTTACAGGATTAAATTTCAAAAGAGGGATCCAACAAAAATATTAGCCTCAATCCGAAAGATATCAATATGAGTTTAACTATTACCCCAAATTTATACCAGTAAGATAATTTATTATAAACGAAATGTCATTAACTAAATGTAATTATATATCAAGAGAAATAAAAGAACAATGAAGGACTATAAGAATATATGTTGCAGAAAGACCTGTCTAATTATATTGGGTGAAAGAGTTACGTGGTTAACAGGTAGATAAACAAATCATCATAAAGTGTGTGTGATGAAGAGAGCACAGAAGAAAGCATGGGTCATGTATGGGGTAAAGGCAGGTATCTCCATCTCTGTAGCTTTTGGATGTGTAATCCATGTGCACATGTGGCACCAAGCAAGAAGGAAGGAGGAAATTAATGAGAAAAGGAAAAATGGTATTTATCAAGCATAAGGAGCAATAAAAGCTTACAATAATATAACCCTATCACCAATAAGACTATAATAGCAGAGATGTTGTGTTCAAAGAAAAAGATTCATGGAATGAGGACTTGAGACAAACAGCGATAATGGGAGCAACACAGTACGAAAATGATAGACAGAAGTATATAAACAGAATTAAAAGAGAAATAATAAAGAGCAATGGTATGACTCTAATGATGGTAGGAATACACATGGATTTAGAACAGCAAACAATTTTCCAAATAAATTAAATCAGGAGAACTAAGAAATGGTAAAAGAGAAAGGAGAAGTCTGAAAATATTTGTTAGTGATTAACAAGTATTGGAATTGCATTATCATTATCTGAACCTTTCAAAAAGTAACAATAAGAGATGAAAATTAAAAAGCTACTTAAGTTAAAGTAAATGAAGTTAATGAAAATAATATACAGATTGGTTAATTTTCCAAAGGATAAAACCTCATTGGTGTAAATTGGTAAGCACAGAGTTGAAATGAGAAGGTGAAATTGCGATTTAAAGCAAGATATGTAGTAAAGGACTTAATGATGATGAATATGTTTGAGAAGTTTATTTTTCAAGTATTGAGACGATCAGAAGAGAAGTTATAGCCAGCAACACTTCACAACAAATAGAAGATAATAGAGGATATAACTGAACTTTCTAATGCAACTAGAAGGAGGAATATGTACAACTTCCTTAGATTATGAAGTTGAAGGTAAAGAAGATAAAGTTTGCAAAATTAAGAAAGACTTCTACGTGAGCTACAACATTCTTATAATGTATAGAAAATAAATGATATCATAAGATCAAAATAGATTTTACGAAGAAGCATTGAGCCTATCTTTACAATGTATGTGTTAAAGTATAATAAATTTTATTGTTGGTTTATATGTTGATGACATGATTTTAGGTGCCTGAAGTTATATGAATTTAAAAGAACAAGGATCATACAAAATTTGAAATGACAAATCTTATCCACAAAATTATTTTTGGTAAAGAGAAGTTGACTAATATAAAGAAAATTTGATGCATGAATATAAAGGAGATTTACAAAGGCAGGTGACTTAGGATGATGACTATAAATATAACAACGAACACTGCAACTTGGTAAAGCATAAGCATATGAAGGATCAATATCAACCGTAACCTATTCAAAATATTGGCTAAGGGCCTCAAGGCATCTTGCCAACTACAAGACTAAGATATTATGGCGATTAAGTTTGGATTTATATTTATGGAGATCACATTGGATAAATGAAAGAATGGAGATACGGCATTAACAGAGCCAGAGATCAAGAAGAAAAAGGGCACAGAAAAAAATTGATTGAGTACACGTGATAATGATTTAAAGAGTTTTGATGATAGAAATAATGACTTAGCAGGTTCAACGTTCGGTGTGATTTCAGACATCTAGTTAGTAACCTACTGGAATGAATAATGTTAGAATCAAAAGATAAAAAGAATATCAAATAGCAGTGTCAGAATAGTATAATGGTTAAGAAAAATATTTGATGGACTCTGTCAAAGAAAATAAAGATTAACAATCATATATTGTGACAATAAAGAAAACATTTACACTATCCAAGAATGGTTAAGTCATTGAAAAAGAGCAATGGCGATGATACTAGATATCACCTTATTAGAAAACCTCCAGAGAAATTAGAAACACTGAAACCTCAACTTAGGTATGATCAACCAGTTCATATACAGCTGTCACATAAAGATGTGTTTGATGCCGTGGCAAAGAAACTTGGATGTTGTAAGTTGAATCAATAATATGACCAGCACTCGTATGCCGTATGAAGGTGAGTCATTGGTTTTAGTAACAGAATTATGTGAGAGTATGAAGATAAATACTATGAAAGAAGAATTGATAACGTGTACGTCAAGCTATTGCCATTCTTTCGATAACATGTTGAGGTGCATTGATAAATCATTGAAATTAGATCAACACAGCAGCCCATTTCCTAAAACAAGCGCCATAAAAAATAGTCCAATGTCATCAAACGAGTTAGAGAAAAGCAGTATGAACTTGGAGTTTTGCCAATTATGGCAGCAAAATAATCACAGCAGAAAAAGGCGACTAAATAACAAATCTTAGATAAATATAGTTAGCAAGTAGAGTTTAGCTTAAACCTAAAATCGAAACAACATATGGTATTTCGAACCAACAAAAAGTTTAGCAGCTTAGTTGAAGGAATGTAGCGAAACGTTCTTCGACTGAAAATGCAGCAGTGACATTCCGTACCCCTGCAGCATGGACAAAAAATTTTAAAGTTCGAGACCATGCTGGAATGGTAGTGAGACAAACTTCTAAAGCCTTGAATTCAATACGACCCGCAGAATGTTATCAAAGGTAGAACACCTCTCCGTGACGCCAACTATGGTCCTCCACAACGGTGGGGGCTGGCTGCTGTTCATTGCTTCAGACTGGTCAGTCGAGAAGTCTTTCGCCCCCCAGCAGTTGGTGTTACTGATGTCAGTTTAGATAACTAATATCCAAGAGTACTGTACGTGTATGATAATCAGAAGCAGCAGCACTGTTTGATGACTTGTGTAGATGCTTAAAACTAAAAAAATGCATACCTTAATCTGTTGTAAAATAATGATTTTGAAACCAAACTTTATTTAAAGTGCAGATTCAACTATTACAAGTTGTAGACGTGATTTTCACCCGATGGTGCAAGGGTTGATGGAAAAACGGTACGCAAAATACTATAAATGAATCATCAAACTTTAAAAAGAGGAAACAAGAGTAGTTTCATAACTTACTCCTCCAATTTGTATTGCTGTGGGAGGCGGCCTTTGATAATGCCTTCTTTCATGCTTTAGCACTTGTTACCTTGATTTATCCTCGACGGCTCTCACCATCGTCGTGTCCATCGATATCATAATGGCCTGTACTTTTCGCTTTTCCACGCCTTCGGTAGCTGGTGGTTCATCACCTGGAATCACCTCCTGTCTGTAAAGATACCATCTTTAGCTATTATAAAAGACTTTATCATCTCGGCATATTTGATAATAACCAATTGATTGCTAGACATCATGATAACTAAAATTATAAGAGAGACTGGAATATCTAATTGCGTCAGGTAAGAATTTGTAATATACCAGCGTTTGTACGGTACCATGAGTGGCGCTGTACTTAATTCGTATCTCCGTGTTCTAGTGTACCTATGAAGAGCATCAACCACTGCACGTTTAGCTTGTATATGTCATTGAATGGCACGTGGCACTTGATTTTCTTATTGCTATTGAATTCAGTTTTTACCTAATGCATTTGTAGGCTTGGATTTCGAACGTATGCACATAATAAAATACCACCATAATAGGAACCAAAACACCCATAGAGTTCTGCATGACCAAATGAAACCATCTAATTTTTGGCATATATGACCTGAACGTGGCATGACATAATACCTCCTAGTGAATAAATGAATACTTTACCTGGTAGATTATAGTACTACCAGTTTTAGAAGCCTTACCACGAGATTTTTAATTTGAAAACCACTTTGTTTTCATAGGTTTCAGAGTAGCGACACGCCTTGAACCTTCAGGTGCCTTTGCATTATGTATTGTTTTCCTCATGTAATATGCATGGGTTAAATATATATTCTTTCAGATATGATTCTATCATTTCTTTACATTCGGGTTTTGTTCTGGCGGTAAAAAACGATCGAACGCAGATATTGAAATTGGCAAATTTTTACCTAGAAAACGAAATATTTTTTAAAGATTAAATTTTTCAGAAAGAAATTCAGCAGGCTTACTCTTTTAATTTTCCTTTCAAACACTTCATCTCTTTCGGTGTAAACGAAAAGAACGAATTTTTCTCCTGCCTGTAACTAATCTTCGTTTAAGAGGCCGAACTGACCAATTGCGAATAAAGGTAAGATCAAAGCTGATCCGGGCGCGAGCGTCTGTACTTTTTTGTGGTTTGATGGTGAGCCGAAAGTTATTTATAAGTCTGACCGCATTCTCATGTAAACCTCCACATGGAAATATATAGTCGGCATCTTTGTTGGACAGTATTTCCAGCATTTCGATAACCTGACCCGCGTCTGCGAGGGTTCCCGCAGTGGTGATATATTTTTAACGGATATTGGCAATTATTGCGCAGGCTAAAGACGTCAGTAGCGCTGGAATTATTTTTAATGCGGATGCAAAAGCTGATTTGACTGGCTCAAATCGTGGTATCAACGTAACGCTTAATACCGCTTTTCACTGTTGAGGAGTTGTGAACATTAACTGAATGGTAGCAACTTTCAATCATTAAATAAAGCCCTTATTTTTAATTTAAGTCCGCTATGTTTTTTGTATAAATAGCTTTTGACGCATATAGATTTAACTACCTGATAACCCTGCGAGCCTGGACATGGAGAGTTTCAATTCAAACTTCATTTCAACAAACTCTTACCCATTTTCAAAGATTATGCTGGCGAACTCTCCATAACCCACATCTATGTCGCGAGTAGGTCAACTCATATCTACGCTGCACCATTTTAAACAAAAAATCATTATCTCATTGAGATTTTAGATTCAAATGAAGAGGTCAATTTTTCCCGATTTTGTGGGGAAAAAATCAATCTGTAAAGATGTAAAAAAACCACGTTTATCACAAGGGATATTCATTTAAATGTAAATTAATTTATTCACTTGATTCTTAATAATTAATTTATTAAATTTGCTTTTTAAAATAACATACAAATATTAGAGGCACTTCAAACGCCTGAATATGGAAGTGATCAAAGTCATGTGTTTATTCATATTCTAATTAAACAAATTACATAATAAAAATAATTTAAATAAAAAACAGATTATATAGAAATAATATTGTAATGCACGCTAAACATTTTACTATTTTTTAAAATAAAGAAATAAATAAAAAATGTCCATGATATTAACTTCATGGTATTGACTTCCGATATAATATAAAGGTTTAGATCAAAAATATACCAACCTAAATCACCTGTCACCAAAATATGATTGGTATTTGATCCCTACAAACCTTGAAGAGTTTAGAATGCCATATGGTGTAGACTAGTTGGTTTCTTCAATAATATTTATCAAGAAATTAAAACCTTATTTTTTGTATATAACTCCTACTACCTTTATTTAATTTTCTACCCTTGCGATTTTCAAAATTAGGTTAATATTAACGACTATTAATTTATTGAAATCATGATAATTGATGATATTTTGAAAAATTATGGTTTATATTATAATTTAAAGATTTTCAAAGTTGGGTGATTATTTAGCAATGAATAAAAACTATATCAAAGGGAAAAAATTTTATGTTTTAGATTTTGACGAATTGCAATTTGTGAAATCTTGTATTGCAAGTGTCAAATTTTGCACTTATATTCAAGAAAGTCACTTGTCTTGATCCTATTAATAATGAAAAATATTCGAATACCACTTCATGATGATGATGACCACGCGTTATCCTAACCTGCAATTAAATTTAATTTTTAAAATTCTTGTTTTACGATGCGGAGAAGTAATAAGCACTCGTTGATCATTATAGAGGTGGCTAATAGTCTCAACTCAAATAACTAAATTGATTCTTCAAAATCTGCTTTTATTAGCAGCATATAAAGTAGATAATGTTCGATCGTGATTCTTATGTAGAAGGGCTATTTAATAGGTCAAAATTTCTATCAGGCAACATTTATAGCTTTGTTTATAGAAATGATAGTTATATTAATAATGGTACCAAGACAAAAAATACCTTTACAGTAAATGAACATGAAACAGAGCCATTTCAACTGCAGAAATGAAAATATTAATGACATAATAATTTAATGCGTTCTGCTAGAAACCAAGAATCAAAATCTGTTTATAGACAAAGAAGTGAGTTAGTGCCCAACTAGAATCGGTTTTTGGCACCCTGTAGGTTTATACAAGCGCAGAGAAGAGAGATGTATGCCCAAGACGTATAGAAGAAGGGTTGACAGGTACAAATCTCTCATCAACAGCAATGCTTTTTAATAAATCCTATAGTTAAATGGTTAAATAATTTATTTTCAAACCAATAAATGTTAAACTATTATCATCATTGATAATAAAATTTATAAAAAAATATTTATATTATAAATTAATATAATAAATGAATAATAATATGAATACAATTTGCAATGATTATTACAAGAGAATTAAATTATTGATAATAATAAATAAATAATATAAACAAAATACGATAATTTATTATATTAGATTAAATATTTTAGATGTAGTTAACCTAACACACGATCACTCTTTGATCAAAACCAACAAGTTTATTTAAAACCTGTAATGATAATAGTTGCAGACTATTGAACTGAATAAAAAGAAGCGCATTCTATGAATTCATTTTATTTCCAAATAGTACAATATATATATCAAAAAATAATATAAATATAACGATGAAGAATTTATTATATTTTGAAATAAATATCATAATAAATAATCATATTTCAAATACAATCAAACGCAATTAAATAAAATATTTATATAAAATTTTTCAAATGAACAATGCTTTTTGATTTCTGTAATAATTAACAGAAAAAACATTTTCATTGCAAAATAAAATACAAAACCTATAATCTAATGGAAATATTGTATGATATCAAACTTGTTAACAGAATACACTTCTTTAAAATAAAAATAAAAAAGGTCAATTAAACAAATTTTAAACTTTGTTTCTATTTTTCTTTTTTTTTACACCTATATTCATAAGCGGAAGTTAAAGAGTAAAGAGTAAATATAAGAAAATCGTATATAAAAAGGGAAGATATTACATATATGATGCATCAAATCTCAATTCTATAATCAGGAATTGAAATTTTTGTTTATTAAGTTACTAAAAATAATGAACATCCTGTGATGAAGAACTAATTATCTTCAGTATATTAATTAATAGGTGGTGACTTATTCCAATATCTTTTAATGATGTAGAGCTCATTATGATGGTGATACTAATATGGAATATTAAAGAAACTTCCTCAGTTTCTAGTTTATTGCAACATCTGCCTGCACTCACTAATACTTTTCCATACTTCACCTTTTACTGATAAGCGTAATCAATTATAGATGATATTGTGAAAATTTCTTTCCTCTCTTGACCTAAATGATTTAAAGAATCATTATTATTTTTCCTTTTCAGTTTTTTATGTCTGGCAATGTATTTACTTTAGGTGGATGCTCTCATCATCATCATCAAATTAGCCTAGTGCAAAGACATCAAGGAATGAACATGCCAGACGTTACCTAAAATAAGTCAACACCGTAAAATGAGAACAACCAAAGGCAGAGATGAGGGTGTTGACGTGCAACAAAAATCAGATTCTTTCATAAATTCATATTTCCATACCAATGATATAAGCCATAAATAAAGTCATAATTTCCTGATTAATGTTATGGAGTCATGCGTTTCTTCAATTATTCATCCATTCATGTTTCTTTTCATTTTTCACAGTTTTTTATTCTAGACTTTTTTAAGAACCACTCTAGTTACTTCTTTAAATGATTGTCTTTAACTGAGTAGAAAAAATCAGAAGCTTAATAATATAAGTTTTCGTCATATAACCTTCTTTAAACACTTAATACATAAAAAGACTTGAGATGCATCACCAACTTGTATATACTTCAGTATCATGACTTTTAAACCATAGTTCGTTCCCCAAATCAATAAGAATATTCGGGTTAATAAACGACCCACCATCTAAATCAGCAATAATTTCTCATTCACATCGATCGACAACATTAATCGTATCAGCTCTTCCCATCATATATGAGTAAAGACCATCACTAAATATCGAAACTTAGGCTTCACAAATTCCGTAATATTTATTTCAGATACCGCTTTTTTTCACCTTTAACTCCGCCACACTTGGCAATCACAAACTTTCCTCATCGACTTCCACAATTTTAACTCCACCATTAACTCGTTACCATATTCATGCGATAAAGTATACGATTTGACGCGCACCTTAACCTTTATCTTAATTTCTCCGGACACTTTCACAATTTTAATCACATGAGATCAATCGGCTTTATTTTCAAGGTGATGACTCTTGTGATTTAATGAATGCCTCATTCTTTCCTTTTTAAATTTTTCATATTTTGCGTTTTAATCATTACCATTTTTTCAATCTGCTGTTTCAACAATTCCGCCTTCCTTAATTTACCTCTTCAAGCTTTCTTCCAGTTTTCACTTAGATCATGACTACCGTCATGGACACTCATGTTATTCACAGTTAACACAGAATCATTCTTATTACTTTCCTTTAAACCCTAACCACATCGTTTTTTTATTGCCTGGCATGACACGCCTCCACTTTCAGACCGGATTCACAACATTCTGCAATTTCTACCCCATAAATGACGGACATCTCTAAACCATAATATTCTGTGTTATGGATCACTTAGCATGTAAACAATACAGTACAACTTCATGTTGAATTTGATTTCCTCATTAATTAAATAAATGCATACAGATACAATAAGAGAACTTATATAATCTGCTGCTGATCCTTATTTATATGGTCTTTTATTCTCCTTTGTATGTATCCTCTGCTCTTTATCTGTCTCTCTATCATCCTTAATTAATTTGTTTCTTTGTTTAAATTAAATTTTCCTTGACCTATTTTCATAATAATTGGCCTCTCATTTCTTCTAGCTTAAAGGATTTTATAATATAATAGAGCTTATCCATCTTCAGTAAATCGACTTTAACAACAAACTTAGTTAAAACAAATATTTATCCTTAATTGGGAAAGAATTTTAATTTAATCTTCTATACAGTAAGCAACACTACCTCTGAGATATCCTTTTTTTCTATGGATATGCTTTATAAATTCAACTAGATCATCCCCCTACTCATGTTTTTCTATGAATTTAAAAATTTTAAGGCAGAATATTACAATACATACTTGGACCCCTCCTGGGCTAATCAAACAATTAGAATTTAATTTAAAAATAATGCTCCTACTGTACTCCCAAAAAAAAAAAAGAATCATGACTTCCGCATTATGTTCCACCTATCAGTCTACCAGACCCACATTTTCTCTCCGTAATGATCCACTATTCTAACTTTTTTTTTTCCAACTTCATCTTCTGCTATGATTACTTTTCATTTGTTGTAGTTTGTATCTACACATTAGGTTCATATTATTTTATGGTTTTTAATTCAGTTTGCTCTCAATAACTTTTATTTTCTTCAATACAATACTATAATTATTATTCTTCCTTTGCTTTCTCCTCATTTCCATATTTTCTCGCTTGTAACACAATACTACCTACCTCAAATTTTATTGTGTCTAGCTTTCATACTACTATCTATTTTTCTTCTTTTATGAAACTCCTTTCCTTATGGTTTCTTCATCATGTTTCATAAAATTTTTCTGTAATTTTATTAGATGATGAAATATTGTTTTTCCTTTCTCAATAAAGTAGAGTTTCAAACTTGTTATTTCTTTTTTTCTTCTGTATTATCCTTTCAGTATTATGATAAGAAATTCCAATGTCTTGTTCTTTTCTTTTTCCATGACAAAATTATATTTACACATACTCCATGAATATTATACAGGATGTATGAAATCTTCTTTGCCTTTATCAACATTCTCTTCCTCTCATATTGATCCTTTTAGTCTTCATTGGGTTCTTCTTTCTCTATCGGTGCTTTCAACCTATTTTCCTTCCACAGTCAAATTTTTCCCCATTTACTAACCAATTGCATGTGTGTGCTTTCCCTTCTATATCTTCATAGATAAATATATCCAATTATTCATTAGAATGAAATTTGATTCCTGCTTCTTTGAAATTTTTTGTACATTTATTTTTTTCCTTCATATTATGTATATGTTCAAAGGATCGTCTATCACCCGGAAAACATTCAAAACTTGAAACCACACACAAATTTTTAGTTTTAAAACCACAAGACTCAATTGTCTTATTTGATGATTTAGTCATCAAATCCTCTTTTTGTCTTTAATTCTTCTACATGACTTAGAAAATCTGTCTTGGTCTTCATCTCTATCCTCACATAGTATTTGAGTATTTGTAGAAGAAGTCCTTCTTCTTTGCTTTTTTCATCATCACTGAGCTAAAATTCCTTTGTTTCCAACTTTAGCAAGAAGTTGAAAAACAATATTTCCCTCCAATTGTGTATGAAATTCCTCATGAGATCTAACTCTGCCTAGAACCTAAATTGCATTCTCTACTATCTCTTCTCATATCACCTAAGGCACACCAAGTAAATTATTAATTTCAAAATCATAAGGCTCAATTTCCTCAACTACGATATAAACATCATTTGCCTCCATTTTGACTTTGTATGAAATTATTTTCCTTTAGCTTAAATCTTGTCTTGTTGTATCTCAACTCTTTCTAAATTTTCCTTGTCCTCAACTAACATCTATAATTCAGCTTGCTTCCCAATTTCCTCTAGATGAACTCCAGGTCACTAGATTCTCACTTTCTCTATAGCTTGTGCCATTTCACCTTCTTCATTATGTAACCATACCTTTGGTCTTCTTTACTCCTTCTAGAACAACTTCATCAACAAAATTAACTGTATCTGACTCAAATTTCTTTTCTTCTTTATCATATCTTTCATCCATGCCGACGCAATGCTGCAGCCACCGATGGAGGGATGGTCAATCTATGACGTGGCTCTCATTCTAGCCTTCCTTTGTTCGTTGCGGGTCTTTATCTTTCTGTTTTATTTATCAATTTCAACCTAAATTAACACAAATAAATACACTCATAATTTGGATGTTATGTATATGTCTCCATATATACATATTCAATGTTATACCTTCTACCTTCTATAAATTTTCTACCTTTATAATCTTTATATTAATACTCCCACGAAAGTCTTATAATGAATGTGGTCTGCCCATGCCCAGCATGATAGGACTAAACTAAACGTGCGGTAACACTGTGACTTTTATCCATCGTACTACATCCTCCCAGAGTTCAACGAGCGCCCACCGTTGGATAGCCCTCTTCTCCAAAACAACACATTCAGAGGGCCGCTGCCACCCCGTCGGATTCAGCCCGCCGAAATTAATGCTAACAAAACCGCTTGGGACACGCGCATTTTTGGAATCATTGGCCCGACCTGCATCATCGCTAACACTAGAGGCTAGAAAATAATAGGCAATCCACCCTTTGGAAATCCACCGTGGTTTTGCCAGAGGCTTAACCATGCAGCCTAAAGGCATGCTATCCGTTAAATCTCTTTAACTCCGGTCCGCCTTGTTGTATTCAATTAACAATTAACAGTTCCACTTTTCATAAGCGGGAGATTTAATGAGCTCCACGCTAGGTATTACCTGATTAAGAATGGAGGCCATTCAACTGCGCCATTCAAACCAATCTCTTGAGATACTTTAAATGACTGATATAACTTAATCATGTTGAATAGTTTAGCTCAATAATTTGTATACACACAAAATAATCATTCCATAACTAAACAACCCTGCAATTACATTGGATACTAATGACTATGAAAATAAATTTTTTTTAATTGGGAAACAACTAAGACAGTAGGTATTATTGCCAAAATTTCTCTTCGCCCTTTCCCCCTCTCATGCATTTCCAGGAATTCATGCATATATATAACATATGTCCTTTTAGTTTTCCTCATGAGGACCCCTGCTATGGAACATGAAGAGCCTCATTACAATTATTTGAAAACAATAAGTATACGGCTGTAATCCAAAGATATTCTAATTCTACCTCTAACTACTCTAAATGCAGTTAAATTAGCTGTATGGTCAATACCCTGCTGCCATAATGTGATGATTTGGAATCCCTCCTGAAGGTAAACATGGAAACTTCCATATTGTTCTCTGTTGTGGCTCTGAATTTCCCCTGATTTACTCCTGAGAAATTTTTTCATGTCTCTGTCTGTTTCCTTCAATTGATCTTCCTTTCACAACATTCTTTCAAATGTCCAAGTGGCATCTTCCTCTGCCTGTCTCTTCCATTGATCAAGGCACTCAGTACTCTTGTCCTCTTGTTCTCTTGGACACACTTCTTTGTCCATATCTTCTCGGTTGCAATGGTTTGTACGGAGGTAGCTTCTCTTTCGAATTAATCGTCTTTTCTGCCGATCCTTCTTCACACCATATCAGATATTCATGTCTCAGCATTATTAAAAATGGGAGATATTCCAACATCATGGCAATTAAATTACAAGAACTTTAAAACTTCCTAAGTATCTTGCATATCAATCTTTTTTAAACTTCAACTTGTCAGCATCATTTCAACTCCTCTTTCCATGTGCCAAAACCTCGACTTACTTCAAAATGAACTTTCCTTCTGGCTTTGTGGGCCCTATTTTTATATTTGATGGGCACTTAGTCTGTTGTCACTGTTCAAGTATGGCTCTGATCTAGAAGCAACTCCTCATCATCTCAGAATTCTTAGCCTGCTTCTTCCTGTTCCTGAATTTGATGATCTTCTGGGTGCATTCCATAAACAAGCATATTTGACTCTGCCTGCTCCCGTTTATGAATCATTATATGGCTATTCCCGTTTAAAGAAAATATGCTCCCACCGGTCAGATGCCTTCTCAGAAGACTCCTCAACAAATTTCCTGTAGACTTCATTCACAACCTCACATGTCCATCACTGAGATACAGTTTAGCCAACTGCTTTGGTACCAAGTTTCTTCCACAATGTCCTCTTGGCATGACCCACAAATCATATGTCTTCATTCTAACAATACTCAAGAAACCAAGCAATCTAACAACTTTTCTGAAAAACAAGTATGTAACATGTAGAATACGTTTTGCAATGATGGAATAAAATGTGCTGGCCTGGCACCCCACCACAACAAAGATCAGATTACCTTCGAGTCTTGGGAAACCCTAGAACAAAATCCACACTCACCATGTCCCAGCGTCTATCCGGGAATATGTGTATGGAGGTGTAACCTCACATTCGGCCTTTGCAGCATTTGGAAAGGGTCTGTATCCATACAGTCCTGTCCTACTGCCCATCTTGAATGTAAACAGAAGTGACTGGAAATGTCATGAGTTCATTTGACTGGGCATCTGTCCACCACTATGTTTCCTCTCTCCTAAATCAACCTTTCTCTGCTAGAACATTTTGTACACATGCCATAGTTTTTTTTATTAACAAGCTCTTCCCAAGAAAATAATCTTAGCCATTGGCTTCGACCATTAAAGAAATACCAAGCCTCAAATGCTTCTGCACCGATTCGTCTTATACCAGAGAAACCAAATCCCCAACTTCAAAATGAAGCTGAACAAGCATGTGCCTCTACTCAAAGCATCAAATACTTGATATTTTCTTGGCCACTTATATGTTTCCGAAACAGAAACAGAAACTTGGAGATACTCAACCAATGTATGCTGTTTTCAACTTGGGATACTTACAGAGATTTGTACATGATTATCTAATACAATACAAACTCCTATATCAAATACTGCTCCACTTCTTCAAGAGCTGAATCATCAGACAGAATTCCTTCATAAAGAGGAATACTTTCTCCTGGTGTCATTTAACTTCTCACCGAAATAGCTTGCCAAGCCTATCATTCCATCAAATAGTTCCAATGGCTCTTGCACTGCATCTACATCATTGAAGGTCAAGAAATCAAAAGAATTGAAACAGCTCTTCCAGCATCTTTTTGTTTTAAAAACTTTTAAAATTTCTCTTCGCCTCTATTACCTACTCTAAATGGTTGTTTGCTCTTCTTTATTGTCTCAATTATGGGTGACATCTTGTCGATTTTCGTATAAATCTTCAGAAAAAACTAGCAAGTCCAGAACTCTACCTCACATTTTCCGGTGAAGGCCTCTACAATTGCCTTAACCTTTTATATCCGTATTCAATCCTCTATGTAGTGAATAAAACTAAATACATGACCAAATCTTCTTCATGAAATTAGTGATTTCTTCAAATTGACGAAGAAATTTCTCGTAAAATTTTCCAAGACATAAGTTATTTAAATGTTCTTCTTTAGTTGTTGCTAAAACTAATATATCATCCAAGCAGTACACTATCACAAATTTTCCAACAACTTCTTCAATATCATTCAGCAAGCTCCATGAAAGTACTAGGTGCATTTATTAAACTCAAAAAGAATATATCCATTCATATAATCCTTCACCTGTTTTAAAGGCGCTTCACTCATCACCCTCTCTAATTCTAACTGATAGACCACTTCTAAATTTATCTTTGAGAAATATTTAGTAATCACATCAAAATAATCCATTAAACTTCAATCTTAGGTGGTGAATCAATTGTCAGGATTTTATCAATTTATTTGAATCTAGCATAATATCCTCAGCTTTCCTGATCTTCTTCTTTGGGCTCAATACTACCGTAATTACAGACATGACTCAAACTTTCTTCCCCGATCAACCTCTTGTCCATCATCCTAAATTTCTCCCGATTCTTCATTATGTCATTTTCTAAGTCATTCTAGGCTACCTTTTATTTCCTAAGGTGGTATTAAACTGTGTGATAAAATCTGACCTGATGGCTTATCTTCACAGTCAAAATTTCATTCATAAATTCAGACCGTGTCATGGCTTTAAATCATCTAACATCTCGTATCTCATCAAATTAAATTCTTGTCAAAGTAAGAACTACTTTAGGGTTTGAAACTAAAGCAGCTTACCTCTTCTTCTGGGACATTCATCAGCAGATATTCCTTCCCGCCTGTAATATGTTCCTTGACTCAATCATTCGATGGCCTTCTCATGGAATCAATATATGATGTACCCCATCTTTCAAGAAATTGTATACATATACATCATGCACTCTCGCTTCCGTCAAACGTTGGGTCTACCTGTGAGGCAGATAATACATCCATGGGAACACATCACATAAAACCTTGTCCTTGTAATTGCCCATTTCGTGTTTCTATTTCACACTCACTGCTCGCCACAACCAAGGCCTTGCGCCCGGACACCCGTAGGAGTGGGGTGCCCCTAGTCTCTGCCGGCTTTTCCTATCACCTTGGGAAACCAATTGTCCAGGGCCGGCCACTTATCACTGATTAGCTGGTATATTTCCCTTGACTCCCTAAGGGTGATGCCTCCCAAACAGCCCTTCCCAGTGTGCCCGCTGACCGCGGTTTGTTTCAACAGACCTCCACAACGTCCCTATGACTCTCCTCTCAGAACCTTTCCACTTCTACTTCTTCTTCAACTCCTTGGGAAACACGCACTTTCTTTGGACTAGCACCCACATTTTCCTTGACAATTTATAGGCTGATGTCCCACTCCCCATACCCAGTAACACTGGCCCTCACTTCCCCGCTCTCCGCCCGCCTCTCTCTCTCCTTCTTTCAGAAGATCTTTCACTCTCTGCATCCTCCTTTATTTGCTCTGTGAGCTACCGTTAGCTCCATCCCCGGATGTAGGCTTTCCTACCACCTGCATTTCCTTCCCACCAGTACTCTCTGCGTACTATTTCCTCAGAGCTTTCCGTTTTCAAGGCCATCCGTACACTCCTCTACTATCTTGGGAGACAAGAGACAAATCCTCTCATCTTGACTTCCACTTGGAGACCATCTACATATCCGGCGCCTTTTCTCGTGCATCTGGAATTTCCTACTCTATGCCTACTTTGCAGAACTCCTCTCATTGTATTCTCCTTTTACTATCAACAACCTCTCGTCTCAAGCCTTATCAATTACAATGTCACTGCAATCACTAGGCATGAATTTGGTTTTCAATTTTTCCATCATTCTGTCCTGTACTGATAGGTTGCTTGCCAACTTTCTCCTCTCGCCTAATTCCATCCCACCAAAGTGCAAGATGTCCTTTTCAAATTTGCTATCAAACTGACCTTTTTATCCTCTCACTTATTTCCTTCGTAATCAAAGACTTGTCTTCGCCTATCTATCCAAATGCCTGGATCTACCCCCGCATAACTCGATACTTCAATCCTAGGCTTGTTCCACCTGTTGTTTCCTTGCTCTGCCGAGGAATTTCAATGTTTTCTTCAGCTCTTCTGCTTTGGAAGTTCACTATACCTGTGATCTCCATTGTCCTCACTATAGAACCCATTTCTACTCTGCACCTTCCAGAAGATCCCCCAACATCTGGCATACAGTAACTAAATTTTTGGTTGTAAAGGGACTCAATAACTGCAGACTGTTATTTTAAAAAACAACTCAAACCAATTCGACATTTCACAAATACGTAAATGGCCAGTGTTGTTAGAACCATAGAGGTATTGTAATAATCACAGACGCATCGCTCTCCCCCGCCTCTTCCTTTTGTCATTATTGGCCCACCTTCTTTATTTTATTGATTAATTTCAACCCAATTAATAAATAAATATAATCGCTAATTTTGACAGCAGGTTATACCTACATATATAGTGACCTACACCTCTTAACTTCTATGTTGTTCGCTCTTTGCATATTAATAATTCAATCAAACCTTGGGTAATTATTTAGTTCCGCCTCAATAATTTTCCAGTCGGCGAGACCAATCAAACGCATATACCATACTCTTTTTTATCCATCGTGTGTGTCTTCGCGCATTCCGGCAGCCTGAACAGCACCATCAGGCGATAACTTTCTCCAAATCAACGACTTTATACTTCTGGCTACATCCCCCCGCTGGGGACTTTAACGCGTACTGGCATTAACAAAAACCGCCAGACACGCTTTTGCACTTAAATTTCGCTTCACCCAGGCATCACCGCCAACGCCAGGAGAGCGGCGGAATAGGGAACTTTAAACGCATCGTATTACCATAAGAACAAAAAAATGCAATGTTATCCAGCGAACAACTCTTTAATCGCCAGCCCGCCTTTAATAGGAGTTCAATCAATAATAACGCTAATTTATTCATTAAGCAGATTTAACACATCAATGCGGGGATAATTGATTTCTTTCTGCGAACAGATCGACGGACCGCGCCGTCGTTAATTCAGGAGACAATGACCAGAGATAGGCAATTAAATTCATACAATAAGCAGCTCAATAATTGCATAAAATACAGGATCAATATTCACAACCAACAACCCAGCCATTATTATCAGAAGGGCTGAACACCAGCGACAAGATAATCCATTAATTGAAACAACTGGCAAATATATTATCGCCAAAATTTCTCTACCTTTTCTCTAATGGCATCCATTGTAGGAATTCATATATATGAAATATATAGTTCCTTTGCCTTCCCTATGAGGACTCATTAGAAATCTAAGATTTCACATAAATTATTTGAAAACTAAATAAGATGTATATTTAACTAAAGCTATTATTCAATTCTACTGAATTACTCTAAATAAAGTTAACTCTATTGAGGCATTTACAATTTTGTCATATGTAATTGATACTTTAAATCTGTAGCCACAAATAAATATGGAAAAAGTCTGCCATGTTGTTGCTAGGAATAATGCCCCACTGCATCACATGCCATTTTCTAGACATTCCTTTCATTTATCCTTCTCATATTTTTCTCTAACTCTACTTTCATATCATCAATGTAGTCATCTTCCTCTATCTCTATGAGTCCCCGACTACTGTGATAATACCAGGCTCTCTACAATGTCAGCAAGAAGTCCTACAACTTACCTCACCAAGTCAGTCTCTCTATATTTGGCCACGTTAGTCCCTCTCTTCAGAACTTTTCTATATCTCCTGCTTTTTTCAGTTTCAACTCATCCGAACTTGAGAACACACTTTGTATTTCAATCAATGGTACACAGTAAAGCCTGCCATGTCTTTCTTCTTTCGTAAAACTCTTACCGATTTCCTTCACTTATTTCTTCTTAAGGTTTGATCTTTCTTTATTATAGATGCATTTATATAACTTAAAATTCAACTTTCTTACCCCCTTCAAACTAAATAAGAGTTAAATAAAATAATACATTCATGATTTCACAAGTAGTCTCTATCCACTCTTCACATTCTGAAGAACTTCTACCTTCACAAGAAACAGTCCATTGATCATTATTTATGTCTTCCCCGTACCTTTTAGTATACTCACCATCTTCATCTTTCACAGCTTTCTACTTTTCATCTGACTTAAATAACTTGACTTCTTTTTTGCACATTTTGCAATGTTCTAAAGCAACATTTTCTTTATTTAATTTATTATTTCACAAAGAACACACTTACATTTTCACAATTTTTAATTAAAGTAAAGAGCTCAGGTCAACCTCCACTTACCCTTCAAAATAGTCTTAATTAGCTCTGATACTAAAAAATAATTGAATAAAAAAACTACATGGTCTGTAACTTCATGTTCATACCAATTATATGCATATTTGTGGAATAAAATAAAAATACCTATACGTTAACATACATATGGATCATGTTTTCCATACATCACGTATGCAAAAAATGCAGCGTTTAAATTTTAACATAGAACCCACTTAATTATTTCCTTTAAATATTAAATATTTTAATCATATATGTGTTTAATAATAAGTATTCTGGTTCATACATTACCGTCTTTTTAAATACTAATGTATATATACAATTAAGTAGATGCATCATCAAACCATATCACATCATGGATCTTTTTAAATCAGTATCATTATCTCTAAAATCTAGTGTGATTTACCTACTTATTTTCCAATCAACATTTTCATTTTTAATATCAATATTTATACAATATTGGGTAATTTTCCATATCTTCCCATTATATGCAAGCAGGTATTGCATCGACTAATATCAAATATTAGCTACTATAAAATTTTTATTATTATCTAGTTGTAAATTTGTTAGTATTATCTGGTTGTAATTAGTGAAAAAATAAAATAAAGCCCATTTAATTTTTTCTAATTAAATATTTTATATATTATTCTAACTGTAAAAACTTTACACCTCATAATTTTTTAAATAGTATCAATTTACTTAAAGATAAAATACATTATATTTATATGATATATCAAGAATGAGGTGTAAAATGCCATATGTCAAAAATGGTTTATTAATTTAAATTAATTTATGTGGTTTATCTCTCTGCATCATGCAGTATCATGATTTGTTGCTCAATAATTTTTCTAATAAACATTTTATATCATTCACTTGAAATAACCTTTAAACACCTTCTAAGAAATATTTAAAAATAATAGTTTACAAATTTACCTATTTATTATGCAGCAACACCAAGAATATAAAATCATGCCAAAATAACTGTTTAAATCATATTTAATTTTTTAGGTGTTCATTCTTACCATAATCATAGTAGAACCGATTTTTAACATAGAAGTTCACAATCATATCCTAAAATAATGTATGTAGTTTATTTATGATATATTAACACTAATATAACCACATTAAAAGATGAATGTGGTTGATATATTAAAAGGCTTGCACATCTTAGGTGGTTCGGAAGCGACACACACAAGACAAAATAGGTCAAGAGAAGCTCAAAAACTAAAAGAACATTGGCTTTAAATGTAGGTTCGTTGAAGAGTCATGTCTTAATTGCAACTGGAAGATGCAATGACGTCAACTGCAGTTTATACATAACTTAGAAAGAAGCAGTTTGTTATGGCGGATATGGGGCCCACATCATGCTATACAGGAACAAAGAAGCTCAGAACCATACAAACTTCTCAACAAGGAGACAACATGATATGCCCTCTATTAGCCCTTTGCTCAAAAAAAGAAAAGTAGAAAATAAAATGATATTTAATTTCCAAAGAGAAACAAAAACAGAAGAAAAAATAACTATATATTAATGAGAAGGGATGAAAATTCAACAATTTAAATATAAATTATAGGTAAAAAATCATATTAAATATAATAACTATATTAAATTAAAACTCATTTATTTTTGATTGTTAGGATTCGTTAAATATGGAGATACGTAATTCAGTATTTACAGGAGAAGGAAAACCAGTATTAAAAACTAAATGCATTGGGGTTTTAAAACAAAATTTGTCAATAATTGGAACTCAAATCTCCGTAACAAAAAACATCGAATATATTATGCCACCAACATGCTAATCCATATCTTTGTCTTATCATTCTACACTTTTATTATAAAGGCTATTCAATGGTTCCAGTAAACCATGTATAATACGGATAAACATATAGATGAAATATGGAGGCCAATAGAGTAAAGCGATGAAAAGAGCAAGTCTTATTTTTAGGACAATACAAAGATAGTCATGCAGAGATGTCATGTAGTCTGGCAACTTTTCGACTCAAGAGGGCGAATTTTCAATGCATAAATCGGTATGCATTTTAACTGAATTTCACGGAACAAAACATCAGGTTAGACTAATGGAGCGCGTTTAGATTCCCATGAGGAGAATATTGTAAACTATAACTTTTGCGACCTTGACCTAAAATTTACCAATGTTGTAATAAGGTCACCCATACTTCATTCTTCTGTTTCAGCGATCTCAAATGTTAAGATCAATCTTTAGTTGTAGTACTGGATCTTCGTATACATCTTTTACACCTGAGAAGGGCAACCACATACTTTCTGTCGTGAATTAGAAAATGATACGATCCTAAACTTCGCCAAAGACAATAGTCAATGCACAACTTACTTCATCTCCAGCCTTACCTTTTCCGCCACTTCAAAGCAGCATACAGTAATATCCGGCGGTGAAAGAAATACCTTTATAGACATCAATGCCACCAGACGATGACAATGCCACTTCATTAGCTGACCATAATTTTCTTCATAGAGCCCCAACATGCAGGCATGGTAGTGACTGCATTTCAGAGATGCTCATAGATGTCGTGTTGCAGACCGCGTTTGGCGTTTGGCGATCTTGCTTGCCTTTCAGCGTATATGTAACTGGCTGATTGTGGTTGCGCGGAGATCCTTTATGGCCATGCCACGGATACCGGCTGCCATACGCTTTTTGACGACCTTTCGTTTTCAGCGGTTGTGGCGTCAGGCCGCTGATGTGGAGTTATTATTGCAACAGAATAAGAGCAAGAAGGAGAGTTCATAGTGTGAACATCCTTGAGGGTTCAGCCACTCGCGTGGAGGGAATTTTCCTTTCATTAAATAGAGAAAGACCACCGTTAGGGTCTGATTTGGCATTGAACCAAATGACATGTAATATCAAACCAACTTTATCTTGATAATTCAGCCTCCTTCCTGGACTCGTAAAGTAGTCTTCTCACGTGCATGATGGAGATTTTCGCCACATGTGGGAGATTTAGCAATGTTGAAGGGGAATGTTGTTTTTTCATTTTTTAATCAATGAGGAAGACCTGTTGGATAAGCACATTATTTAATAATGAATGATAAAGAATGAGGTGATATCCAATCCCAAGAGGCATTTCCACAAAGGGGATACCTGTTTAGAAGATCTCATTACAGATTTTTAGCTGCAAGTATATGAGAATTGAAGGTAAGCCAACCCAATCGGTTTCAATGGTTGACCTTGCCAGCTTGAGCTATATGTCCGCGACAGTTAAAAAAATATAAAAACAAATCGGAATTTAAGAATTACAAGGTTCAATCGCCACGGGATCAAAAGGCGCAGATTAAGAAAGTCTCCCAACAACGAACATAGAGATAAGCACATAAATTATAGAACTAAAATTCTACCGAATTATGGTTCCTATGATATCTACTTGGGAATTGATTAATATGTAGTAAAAGATACATCATTAGTAATTAAAGATAAAGTCATTGACGAATCAAGAGATGGTCGAAGTCATGAATCGGTATCAAGAACCCACTCAATGTACCTATTACACTCATCCAACAGCAATAATGAGAACAAAAGCCTTACAATCCGCAAATTTCTTTAACTTGCCGATGACTCTTGCGATGGAAAACATTCCTGTATTAAATAATGAATTAGCGATTGGTTCTAAAACATTCGTGACGCCACCAAAACGGTATTTATTTCATGAATATGGGGGACGACTTAGGTGCCACCCACAAATGAGTAAAGCCCAACCAATCAATAAAATGCAACCAGAGGATT
Organism: Pinus albicaulis; assembly: GCA_034641835.2. Lineage (NCBI taxonomy): Eukaryota > Viridiplantae > Streptophyta > Pinopsida > Pinales > Pinaceae > Pinus > Pinus albicaulis. The sequence goes on along the minus strand of JAXQQM020074579.1, from coordinate 14,634 downwards.
TATCATAATGGAGATATCCACCATGGTTTGTTCTGGGGAGCACCCGGTATTTTTGTTAAGAAAATATTTACACTATGGAACGTATGACTATCAATGGTACCAATGAATTAATCGAAAAAATATATCCATTTGTTGGTGTGAGATGATTTATTCGACTAAACAAGAAGAAGACAAAACAAGATTGACCTATTGTGGTACTACCCAACATACTTTGGATGATATATTATCCAAATGAATCTCACCGTACAAACATTCCTAAAATTTAGGTGTTACCTAAGAATAAAAAATTAGCAACTTCATGAGTTGATATAGTTAAAATCTTCCACCTATCTTTATGAATTGTTTTTATTTTTATTGATGGAATGTTAATTTACTGTAGAAGAGTAATAGAACAAGAACATTTAAGAATATATTTTTGAAATGTTATGAATGGTGGTTTCTACGCTAAATTTAGTAATCATGGACTTTACAATGAGAATATCTGATTGGGCATGATATTCACCTAGAGTATTCATTATTCTCCCGTTCAAAAAGATTAACGATATATGGAAGGTTCCTAAGAATTTCAGTATACATATGTTCATTTATGGGCTTTAGCGTCACTTACCTATAATCATTATATGGATCCTAAATATTTTTTCTTGCCATTCTCTCTAAGAAATAGAAGTAATTACCTTTATGGGACTGCAGAATATCAAAATAGTTTGAAGAATGAAGAGGTCATTAACTATTTCCTATATTAGAGCAGTAAGAATTCAAGGGTGAATTTGGCATGTACTCAAGGTTTACATGGGTGGTATATTTATTGAATTGAGAAGTAAGTCATAGCATACTAATCAAGAAGGAGATCATGAGCAAAGGTAGCTCATTAGTGATTCAATCGAATCAAGTGGTATAATTTCAGAATTTGTATATACTAGTCTCTTGGAAAAAGGATTGTGTTTAGAACTAGTCATATAGCAATGAATTAGCTATTTTCTAAACAAATCTAATTTAAACGCTGCCAAGAAAGATAGATGTATTTTTAAGAATTCATTTTTTATATCAAGAAATATAAAATTTAAGGTGTCCTTTGTCAAATTTTCTAAGTAGAAAATTTCATTGCATTTACAACTTATTTTGAACGAAATATTTAAAGCCTAGGAATTCATTAGTGGAGAATAAGAAGACCTAATAATAGCTTCTATGGTAGTAAGCAAGAAAGGTAAAGAAGAAGCACTATATTAATAGGCCAATCATAAACAAATCTATTATATCAAAGAAAACAGGTATCTTAACGAATGACTTCAGTATCTGATTCTGATGAATACTGTAGAATTTCCTATGTGGACACAGGTAATGGTGTGCACAAGAACAACAATTAGTAGCGATTATTTTTCCAGCTGACATAGACAAGCATTGTTGCTACCAATCAAGGCTAAGGGTCACAGGTCAAAGAACACCAACATTCAACAAGAGATTACAAGAATCATCTCACCAAATAGAAATGGGAATTCATTTCCTTTAATTACATCACTGGTGTTAATTTGAGAATGAAATGGTAATAACACCCAGCCATATGGTAGTGGATGAATCAACAATAGGATTCCATTTATACCTTCTAGTCAACCCACAGATGAAGACAAATTGATTATACATTTTTACATTTTTTTTATCAAGATATTCTGTAATGTTATTCACCTGTAGAGATGCAAATACATCGCAATGGAAAATACACCACGATTAATGTAGATAAAGCACATCACTTACCATCTTCAAACGATGGGAAAAATGTAGGTGAATCAGTTTTGGAGGATATGTTTCACATGGCATGTATTAAACAATCCACGGTAGCGGAAGTAGTAATCACACCAGTTCGAAGCTATGTCAATGGCGATTGCAGCCCCAATATAAGTCCACGAAGTATTGCAGTGGAAGAATGTTAACTTTATGCACTGGACAACGTAAAACCAATATGATGTTTTAATCAAACATGCTTTTGCGAAATGGAACATGAGCATATAGTGAGTAAAAAATCAGTAACCTACACCGCCAAAGGTAAAGGCGTAATCAAAGAGCAATTTTAGTATTTGCAGGGGATACCATGAGCATGAGAATTAACCAACAGACGACTTTGGTAGCCGACTTAACGAACAAAGGCATTTTACACCACGAAAATTTCTGTGTGTTTATGCCAATGCGGTTTAATACCTGCTTCTGCTTCAGTTACAGGCGCACGAAGTCACCAGATTTTCTCCGTCGCTAAAACTATACAGACCAATAATCTCCAACCGTGATGGCTGGAAGACGGCGATGCAGCCATCATATTTGTACCCATGGATAATAAGTCTGCCAGAACCAATTAATTTTTTCCTGTTGCAGAATCAGATGACCAGTTTCTGTATAAGCCTTGCATACGTTCAATCGGGGGAGAAGATGATCCGCAGGTGATTCACCCTACCAACATGTGAACAACTGGCTGAGTCTTAGAGAATAATGGAGAAAGAGGAATTGCAGGCATGACCCAAATTGTTTAGCATGAAGTGGTAATAATCAAGGGATTGTTTTCCTTAGGGGAAGACTAATAATCACTTTTTCTAATGAGCTGATGTTTAAAATTTTTTATGACAGACAAATTTATTAAAGCCAATTATCATGATTGTTCAATAGTGAAACTATTTATTTATGAAGAAAAGAAAATTAATAACACCAAAGAAAAGGACGAACCAACAAACATCACATTCAAAGTAAAAGTAACAGCATTCTTGCCGCGCAGATTTTCAAAAAGAGTGTGTGGATATCCAGAAGGGAAGCGGTTTTGTTTGAGAAAAGGCTGTGGTTGAATAAACCAGTATGTTGAAAACAGTGGTCCAGCGATTTGGCATGGAACCTGAGTATTTCTAAACCTGTATAGCCAGCTAACAGGATTTCTAATCCTTAGGTTTATTTTCCAATTAGACTATCTAATAAGACTTAGAGGAGGAATAATTTGGGGAGAGGAGGACGGATAACTCCTCTATAGTTAAAACCATCAGTCGATGAAGAGAGTACACAAAGATAAGTACTTATATTCAGAATTTATAAAGACAGATTAAGAAAGAAGAATAAAATATTTAAATTATGTAATATTTTTATAATACCTCATAATTTATTTTAAAGGAACATATGTTGTCTTTAAAACTTAGAAGACAAAAACTAGGTAGACCTACAATGTAAAGAGAGACTATTCTCATTTTTTTTTTTTTAAGAAAGTGTATTTTAACTCGTGTAAATTACAACAAATCAAAATGGAGAAGTTTAAACTGTCATATCCATTAGGGGCACAAAGGTTTATCCCTTGCCCCCAGTGAGTTAGATATCGTTATCCTTTGGTCACCTTATACTCAAATTGTTGTAAACATGTAAACACTGCCAGTAGTAAAAAATAAGATTTGGGGAAATCTACATAAATTGCATATCAATATACCTATAGATAAGAAAACCTTTGCTTAGAAATTAAATATAATTTTTATGGTATAAAGATATATAAAAGAAATGTACAAATAACAACATGTACATGACTATGTATATGGAAAAGCTCTTATTAAACAAACATGAAAACCCCATAATTTCTCATCAGAAATAAACTCTCCAGAGTATATGCTGCAGAGAACTGAAAGTTACTATTGCCAAACTGGCATACAAGAGGTACTACAATTAAAAGAAAACAAACCGAGAACTTTAAAACTACAGCCTTTCAATAAATTCACAATCCAAAATTAGAGTCTTAATTTGAAATCTAAAGAGGAAGAATTTATGAAATTCAAACCCTAAGAAATTACATTACATTATCCATTGTTAAAGATCCGTTTAGGCTGTATACTTTGCTAAATTCCATGAAATAGTTCATATGGGAATTTCAACACAAGTAAGCCACTAACTAAATTGAGTGTAAATGACTAAAATACACCAGACGTTAAGTAATATCAAGAATTATGGAAATAAGACTTATATGTGCAAAAAGGAACTACACCCTGAGTAACCAGAATTAGGAGATTTACCCGCAAAATAACCCTGAAGAAGAATTTTTTGTTGTTCATGGGGTCACAGTATCCAGATTTTAGAAGGTGCTGGAGGAAGAGTCTTAACTATGAATCTTATGCAAAACCTCAAAGGAGATACAGTTTCTATTAACAAAGAAAAATGCAATAAGAAAAACCATGAACAGTAATAGAATGAACAAGAAGAGAATAATCCGTCAATAAGGAACAATAAATTATAAATGGGGAAGTAACAACCGATTGGGAAGGCCTTATTCCAGCCAAACAACGTGATCAACTGCCCAAGAAATGGAAATAAACTGTGACGTCAGGAGCCATAAAGCCAAGACTCAGTGTTGGACTGAATGAGTACTCCAACAAGGAGGAATTCAATCAGTGAAAAATGCAAGCAAACGACAACTGAAACATTCACGCAGACACTGAGAACAATCAATAAGGCGAACCCAGAATGTACAACCCTACATTATTGAAGAGAAAGAAACCAAAAAGGGCACTTCTACACATTAACTGCTAGGTCATGGAAGGAAGAACACTCCGTGGAACTGGCATAATAATCATGCTCGAGATCATGAATTCACCACGAGAAAATTAAAGTCACAACCAGAATCACAAGAGAAACCATCAGGCTGTGAGAGCCCAGCCATCCAAGGAAGCTCACAATGGAAGAATGAGCAGAGGGGATGGGGAAAAGGTGAGTTACCCTAACTCCCCTAACCCCCACCACCCTGACTTAGTGGGTCACGAATCAAAGTCCTATATGCTGGAGAGTTTTGCAGATTGAAAGGACAATATGAGTTGATAGGTCTGGACAATGAACTAATGGTACCATGGTGCCTGTAACCTGCCAAGAGGCGTACTATGTAAGTTTATAGCCAACATTTCCACAGTACTAATAAGGACTACACAACCGCAACTATAATGGGGAATCCATAGCCAACTAACCAGACCCAGCAAGGTACAAACAGAGCTGTAAAAAACAATAAATGACTAAACCGCATTGTAAGGTCTACATGTGGAGGACCTATCTCATAGTATATGAAGGTTCATACAATTGTTTTGGCATACGTGGTGGGTGTTGATAAAGATGCACAATTCATATTAAAAATGTGAGTTATATTTTTTGAGCATATGCAAATATGTGTGTGTGTGTGTGTGTGTGTGTTAAATTCGTATAAAGATTTAAATATAGAAATAGAGGCATATGGTAAAAAGGGGTCTGCCAAGTTTAACTTAGATGAATTTTTTTATTTATATATTGTAAATGTGTATAGTTGTGAGAGATATAGATAGAAATTATAATCTAAGAAAATAATGAAATTTTAATCATAAATTATTGTATGCACTTTAAAAGAAATGCTCTAATAAAAAATAATTTGAACAAAAATATTAAAAATAATGTATCTTTTATAATTTAAGTTAGAAAAGAATGAACAACAATACAAGCCAAGACAGAAATATTTATTGCATCCATCTGTGCACATGGGAATTTAGAAGAGATTTATTTAAAATATTGGTAATAAAGTCTCACATATTATTAGTATAATGTTCATTACATTATTACATTATCTATTTATAAAAATTATAAAACTTTAAAATATATCTTATATGTAAAAATATATTATTTTTTTATATTATTTTAGATGTACTTAAGTATATATTTTATCTAAGAAGAGGTTGGTATCTCACTAGAGTCTAGTCTTTGGGGTAGATCCAAAGTTAATATAGAGCTAAGTTGACTGATTTCCTTTTAATAGCCTTATATTTCATATGAATAATAATAATAATAATATACATTATCTAAAAATAACTGATACCTCTAATGTTCAAAATAAATGAGTTAATTATAAATATACCTAAATTTAATTTTAATAATAATAATAATAAATATTCTTTGTCTTATCGAATACAAATGTTTTTATTTTATTTTTATATAATTTGACTATTGCAAACTATATTCCAGTGATGTGAATAATATGAGTCATTACTGCTATCTTTCAGCATCACTACTAACTTGAAAAAAATAAATGTATATCAATTAGGTAAACATAGGCAAATTTAATTTAAAATAATAATAATAAATATATTTTTTTTTATTTTATTGAGTAAATATGTTTATTTTAAATTTAAATTATTTTTTAATTTGACTAAGTCAAAAATGTTTATAGGACAATCACATGTTACATCTTCCATTAGTCAGTGATGCACTATTTTTTAAATACCAAGGGATCAAATTTACTAATCAAAAAGAAGTTTAGATCAAAATAAATTATTCCGCCTTCAAAAATAGCTTTCCTACATTAATATCATTGGTTTTCAATATTATCTCATTTTATTTTGATTATTTTATTTTTTATTTTTATTTTATTTTCAATTTAATCAAAATATTCTTATTACATTACATTTAACTTAATTATTTTATTTTATTTATGTAATTTGATTTAACTAAAATGTTAAACATTACATTACAATACATCTACTATATTCATTAAAATATGTTTCTAATCCTAATTATTTATTTTCTTAAATTTTATTAATATTAACCATTTTAACAAATTCAAAAAATATGAAACTTTTCAATTGTAAAAATAATTGAAATATCATAGAATTAATAAATACTACTTTCAATCCAATAAAATTGGACCTTTGAATTAATATACAAGAAATAAAACTAAAATAGACCACAGTAATCTTAAATCTAAGAATATAAAAAACACAGCACAAATTTTCAATATTAGGAATCATATCTAAAATATATAATATTTAGATGAAATGGAATATTGATGTGTTTAATAAAATGTCAAAATACAATAAATATTGAGTTGACAATTGTTTTTAATATATTTTTCAAAATAATATAAATAATATAAATAAGTTGAGAAAATAATATAGCAAAATTTCAATTACATAATCCTTTCATCGTATTTTAAATAAATAATCCATAATACTTTTAAATGTTTTACAATGTCAACATACTAATCCACTGAAATAAATATTTTCACAAATTAACAAAATAACGTTGCCAAACATTCTCCGAACCATTAACCGACCTAAAATGAAGACACTTTGAAATAACCGTTACCAAAATTCTTCCAACATTAACCAGATCAAAAATGCAAGTACTTTTGAAATCACGTAAATTTATCAACAGCATGACTACACAATCTCTGACTATCGAATTTAGCATTGCTACCGAGATACACTATTCTATTTAGATGGAAGTCAATACTGAACCATTACCCAATCACCGCATCAAAAGCCATCCTTTGATATTGTTTATATGTAGTATAAAATTGTAAATAGATGAAATAAGAAACAATGAAAATATTAAATCACATGAAAATTAAAAAATAGTAGCAATATAATAGCCCGATTCTGTCAAGCATCTTCAAAATCAATGTTGATCTGATTTTCGTAATGGGAGATCAATTGCTACAATTCAATTTCAAATAATCATGACAGGCCCAAGGTATTTCCATTGGCTAGCATTACTGGAAAGCAGCTGTCAAAATAGATCCCCCTCTATGGTATTATTATACTTTCAATTTGGTTCAGTGGTACTGGCTCATCTGGGAGAATTAGCAAACCAGATGGAAAAACAGCAACATGACTGAAACACTCAAGCATCACTGCATCCGTGTTTACATCTATGAGCATAAACAATAATGAAGGTGGCCGAAGCATCTGTACAACACTCCTGTAAAGCGAGTGCAGGCTGACTCGCATTGATACCCTGCAACATTAACAACAATCATCGCAGAGAGGGTAATGAAGAGGGTGTGCGATCCATATTGGATTGCAAAGGTCGCGCCATTGACTGTATATTGCTTTCCACTTTATTTCTCATTCCTCATTTATTCCAGCATAAGCATGTTTGGTGTTTCCAAATATACAAAAAATGTTATGAAGAACCATAATTTTGCAGCAGTTCAACACGGTATTCTGATGCGAAGAGGCTACACTGTCTTGAGGATCCTGTCCTGTACCACTATGCCAGATTTCTTGGTTCCACAGAGAGCATATCCCACTGCATTATTTGACTTTGGAAATGTTAGTTGCAGCATATCTTTAGTATTATATAAAATTTAATAGCTGGATCAATTCTATCTATTAGGTGTTAGTGAAGAATGACTTGTTTAACCTGGCTTCGACGTTTCAGGATCTCGCAGGAAATCGAACGATTTCTGAGGAATAATGCAGGCTTCAGACTGAAGGTGGCAACACAGTATCACCACGGTTCTCCATGTCCTTCCGTGTGGACACTCGAATATCTCGGTCACTACTGCCACAGATAACGTAGCCCAAGTTAGAACCGCCGATAACTTACTTAGCACAGAACTCACTGTCATTCGCTGAGCAAGCTTCAGTAAAGCCATTACCTTGGGATGAGGGAGTTGATCCAAAAACAAATACTTTCAGATGACAAAAGAACAGAACAAGTACAAAATAGATTCTACAAACAGTGAAAACAAGATTCATAAAAACTAGTATTGATTTTTTTAAAAGCACGGATGTCAAAGGATCAAACTCCTTTTTTAAGAAAACACGTAGTTTTTTATTGTTTAAATTGTATTTTTTAAAATTTTTTTATAAAAAATATATAGCAGCTGTAAACTAATTTGAAAAGTTTTAAAGTGTAATTGTTTTTTAAGATAATGAGATGAATAGTGAGAAATGGTTCTACGATACAGGTAGGCTAGATTTGACATGAAATACCTTATTTTTACATATTTAAATTTTCATTCATAGTATTCAATTTTTAAGGAAATGAAGTGAGAGAAGGGAGGGCATACAAATTTAGACAGATAGGGATGAATCTGAGTGGTTTTTGGACAATATGTTGCAAGGGTGAATGGAGGATTTAAAATTGGTCACTTGCATGGAGGGATCACCCTTACTTAATAGTAGAGGATCACATGTGTTTGGATGAGGTTTGAAGAAAGAGAGCCTCAGAAAAAATAAAGATATATATTTACAATTATCACTTTATAGGACTAAAACTTCCAAACACATTTAGTAATTTAAATAGCGATGTTCAGTAAATGAAATTAAATGTTTTGGTCGATCACTTTGGTAACTGGATATTGACTTCCGAGAATCTCCCAAAGGAGAAGGTTTCAGCGAGAGAGGAAGTTACCACTCATATGCTAAGGCTATAGGAAGGTGTGAGGGGATATTATAACATAACAGCATAGATCACATGTGCTGAATGGGTAAGCTTAATATCAAGAAATACCAGTGATAACAAACGACATAGAGACTTCGTATCTAAGGAAATTAAATTTTTTCATGGGACTTTGATGCGCATTGCTAATAGAGCATGGAGAGGGTGCCATAATTTATCTAGAGTATAAATATTTATTTCTATAGGAGGGAGAAAAAGGACTAATAACATAGCAGAAATCATTGCATTATGAAGAATTTTGTATTGGGTCAAGTGGTTTAGTATTTTATGAAATCCAGATTTAGCAAGGCAAAAAATCATTGATTAAAAAATAAGAATAACTTAACCTCTTGATAAGGACTTTTTTCAAAATATGAATTTTGATTCATTATACACGGAAATATAATACCATTGACTATTCATAAAAGAAAATAAAGAACACAAAGCACAGCAGGGCCATGGAATAGAATTCAAAGAAACACAGAAAGTTTCAAGTAGTACTGTTACCTGTAGTAGATAGTAGAAGAATTCAGAATTTTTGTGCAAACAATATTTATACAAGTCTGATGCAGGTGTTTTATTGAGTCTTTGTGCTACAAAATTTGTTGATAAAATTATTTTGTTAAATAAAATTAATTTACATCATATTCATTCTTTTCACTTTTATACATCATTTTGTAATATTTAGAAGATTTATTTATTTACAAAAATTAATTCCACTCTAAGCATATAATAAAATATTTCATACATCCCCTTCTTTACAAAGTTACATTACAAAGTTATAAAATAAAACTGGTAGACCCAATAAAATACTACCAGCATATCTTGTATTTATTTCATGTGAGTGATACTGCATTCGTGTTGCAACGTTAAGATAGCCAATGCTGAGATCCAAATGCCAACCGAGTTGACCACAGAACGATATAGGTTGCGCACACCTTCATCGGCATAATCGATGTGCTCTACCCAGGTAACCTGTTATAAATATTTAATCAGTCAACCGCAAATGAAAACGTGTAAGGCTACAGCATGGATATTAATGCCATAACACAGAAGCAGTTATTATATGAGCAATTACATTTGAACAATTGCTTTTATGTCTTGGAATTATTAACCTGGCGGTTGCCTCTGCAATCCACCGGCAATTGAGTTCTCCACTAAACTGTCTGCAGAAACATCTACGACGGCCCAGACACCTGCACCAAGCTGCTCGCAGAACCTTAAGAAACAGAATTCTCTAACTGGACCAAGCGGTGAGAGAACATGCAACTCCATATGCATCTGTTATGACATTCAGTATTTCTAATGAGATTCTACCTTATACATCCACAAAGAAATATAACAACAATTCACAAATATAACAACAATTCTACAGACCACTAAGCTTTAGAAAAGTAAAAATATTTAAATTATAATTTAAAGCTAAAGGGTTTTTAATCTGGAATTAAACAATCAGAAAATACCTAATTTTTTAATTCAAAGCTTAAATAATGAGACCTAATCTGATTAGGTATGTTAGAGCACTTCACTTCCCTGTGTAACAAGACTCGGATCCGAATAAAAAAGGAGATGTACACACCAGTTGGAGTTCGCCGTTCATGGTACCCCCTACACCATCGCATAAGACCTCCAAGGTCGTGGCTCTCGAAACAATTGATGAGAACATTTCCGAATAACGTTTCTGAATTGTATAAGAAAGTTTAGATAGTTAGTCCAACTGTGTGTACAGTAGCAGCAGTTAGAAACCGATGAAGTAGGCAAGAAGATGAAATGGTGGTTGTTTGCTTACATACCGAATTCATAAATATCTCCACCAGATCCATGCTATTGATAAGCACGGTACCAACATCTCTGTTTGCCTCAGTTCGGTATCCCAGCGGTTTCGGACCAATGACCCTCGGGAATTGACGAAAATACTCATCATCGTTGAGCGTTTCGTTTATCCCATCATGAGGACTTTTGATCCAGAAAGGATGTTGAATTTGAACCATTCTGATGAGTTCATTCATGGATGTGACGGCAAGTTCTTTTGCAGAGGATTTGTCGATCCCACTTGGACTTCCGGCTCGGCCTGCAACATCCACAGTGGAAAGCCCGTCCAAGAAATTGATAGTGGGATTTACAGTGGAATGCTGGTTATCAAGATTGATGACACCAGCGCTACCAGTTTTCAGACTCAGAGAAGCATCGTCTAGGGGAGAAAGTGATGTCATTTGTGTGAATGGTCTCCCAGACAAGTCTTCTACAAGCGCAGCAACTCTCTCCACCTGCACAATCGAGAAAAGAAACACATAATTATTTGGCAGACACAATAATATTCTATGACCGACCAACACAGTACAATTATCTTCAGAATTTTATGTTTGATAGAATGGTTCAATGAATGTCAAATTGGACCACATACAAACAAAAAATCAACACCACTGTCTTTCAATAATATAGTTAGTAGTTACAAATCCTTAAAACCTGGATAAACATATAGTCCACTTCCGAGAAGAAAATTCACAAGGCCATAAAAAAGATATGAGTCCAATGTCATCGAAAACCAATTTGGAGAAGTTTGTTTTGCATAATCTCTGACTTTTGGCATTAACAGGAAAAACAAATAACCACTACTGAAAGGAAGGACTAAATAACAAATATGACAAATATAAGTTAAAAAAGGCCTGCTTAACTTCAAACCAGTACCCTGAAACAACATATGAGAGTTTCGAAAATGAATAAAAAGCTTAGTTAGCTTAGTTTGTTTAGTTGTAATGAATGTATGAAACAGTTTCGAACGAAAATGCACCAGTTACCCTCCGAAAATGCCCTTCAACATTGTTGGAAATGTTAATTTCAACTACAACTGTGCATGAGGAAGAATTCAATTTTTTATGAGAATTCCGCAAAGAACAACAACAGAAAGTCTTCGTTTTTGTGTGCACTCCATCACGCATTAAAGACCATTATTTAAATCCTGTAAGCTCATATTTTTTGTTAAAGGCCATACCTTGTTTCGCAATGAATTCCGTGGTTTGACCACGCAACCATTCACATTCATAATCCCTCGTCTACCGTTGTTAAAATTGGACAACTAGGTCCAAACTCCAAGTTATGATGCTCAGATGAAGATACCAATATTTTTGTTGGATTCCTCTTTCGGAGAGGTGTAAGATCGATCTAAAATTGATCTTAATCCGATGAGCAGAACATTTATTTTGAATTTATTTTTAATAATTTCAAATATGTTCACGTCGGCCTTAAGGTTTTACACCCCCAGCAAATGTGTCACACACCTCAGTGATTGATATAAATAGAGTCAATGTTGGAGGACATTTCCACACACATCATCTCTCCTCTTATGATTGGTTCGAGCTCTTTGGAGGTAGTTTCAGTTCACACGTGGGAAATAAGGACAAAGAGGAAGTTGTTGTCGTTGTTGTTGTTGTTGCTGTCATTGTTGCTACCATTGTTGTTGCCATTGCTGCCATTGTTGCTGCCGTTGTTGCTGGTGTTGCTGTCATTGATGTCATTGTTACTGGTGTTGTTGCCATTGGAGAAGCGTTGACTTTGAGTTGACCGTGTGGCTATTTTGAGGGCTATTGTGACACATGTTGGGTTCGCTGACCATGGAGACTTTACTGGTTGAAGCATCCTGTTGACAGTCGTAACGCACCACCACATTTTTCTATTTCTGATTTGTCTTCTATAGGTCCACTAGTATGTTCCATCAGCATTTTACTTGATTGTTTATGTGATTGTTGTGGTGAAAAGTAAAGCTGCATCAAGCATAGAACATCTACATAACTTTACATGATATTAGAGCTGAGGTGAAGACAAGCCCTAATTTATAGCAATCACCGAAGAAGAAAATGGGTTCCATAAACTATGACTTCAAAGAGGATGACAAGTTGACTTGGAAGGATGACTTCCATGCTTGGAAGTTGATATTGGATCTTAAATTGGAAGACCAAGATGTCATGGACTATGTGCAGAGTAAAATCCAAGAACCTCCATCGACTGCTACTATTGCTGCCAAAACAAAGTACAAGAAGGGGGAGATCAAAGCAAAGCTGATGATCAGGGACTCCATTCATAAAAGTCTGGTGGCCTACAACTCTGAGTTGGGCACATCCAAAGAGATGTATGATAAGCTGATCCAAATGTTCAAGGCCAACAATGAAAATCAAGAGTTATTCTTCAAGAATCAATTGAAGAATCTGAAGAAAGGCAGGGATGAGTTTTTCCAATCATACTTTCTGAAATTGACCGAGATTAGGAACAATCTATTGGCTATTGGGGAGACAATAGCTGATCGAGAGATGGTACTCAACGCACTTGGAGGGCTCCCATTCGAATGACATGTGTTCAACACTACCATTCTCAATAATAATGTGATACCTGACTTTGGCGAGGTACTGTCGAGATGCGTTCAACAACAGACAAGAATGGAGTATGAAAATGAAGGGAATGCTACCTACACTGCTCATTTTAGAAAGAAAAACTTTGGTGGTCCAAAGAACAAAGGAAGAATAGGGGCACAATGAAAGAAGGGCAAGTGTTACACTTGTCATAGGCCAGGTCACTATGCTAGAGAATGGCCTTTCAAGAAGGATTCTCCTGATGATGACAACAACAACAACAACCAAAGGGAAGGAAATCAAAGGAACAACAAGTTCCAAGGAAAGAGGAAGGCTCCCTCCAGTGGAAATGATCAACCTTTCAAAAGGTCAAGAAATTCCAGGTATGAGAAATCAAATGTTGTTGATAAAGAAAATGAATTCATTCTTGTATCTGCCCTCTCTACTGCATCTCCACCCGACACTATGGATGTCTGGTTAATAGATAGTGGTGCCTCAAGGCACATCACTGGCTTCAAGGAAGCACTCTTTGATATGGTTGAGAAGGATACCAATTTGGAAATTATCCTTGGAGATAATGCCACATATCCCGTGAAAGGGACAATGAGTGAGACCGTCCACTTGTGTCAAGGTCAAGTCCTCCGCTTGCAAGATGTACTCTATGTGCCTAATTTGAAGAAGAACCTTGTGTCTATATCGGCCATGGAAGACAAAGGTTTCAATGTGGCATTCACTGATAGGAAGGTGCACATGTGGAAGAGGAGCTTTAAGGAAGATATCACATTTGGGTCTAGAATTGATACACTCTACCAGGTTGGAGGAAGTCCACAACGAGCAATGACATGAGATGCTATCTGAGAGAGCGATAATGGCACTGAACAAACAAGTTCAAGAATGCAAAGGAGCCAGCATCAAGAGGGAGACTACAATTTTTGTGGGCTACAACGAAACTTTGAAGGCCTGTAGATTATATTTTCCTGGTCAAAGGGAAGTGGAGGTATGCCACGATGTCACCTTTGACGAAGATACTTCCCTGAGGAAAGTAGTCAATCTTTCGAGATCTAAGGAAGATCATGAAGCAAGGCCTACAAATCAAGAAGAACCGAAGGAT
>JAXQQM020060483.1:0-47462 GCA_034641835.2 Pinus albicaulis | reverse complement strand
CTATTTATAGGAATATTAATTCTGTGATCCATAAATTGTGAAAAAAAAATTCGGTAAAAATCACATCCAAATAAAGTTGGTGGATGCATTTCGAACCAGCCAGTGTGGTTCATCATCAGGACTTGATGAAAAAACTGATCAGGAGACCCAATTAAATAGATATGAGAAGCTCCAACTAGCTCTTGAAAAATAATGACTAGTTAGACTAAATCAAAATCATAGAAATAAAAAGTCAAAAAATATATATAAAAAGATTAAAGTTTATAATATGAATATTATTTATTATTATTTTTAATTTTAATTAATTTTAATTCTTATTTTTATTTAATATACAATAGGAATTATTCAAAATATTCTAGAAGATTAAATAAATATAGGATTATTTCTATTAATAAAACATAGTTAAAAAATTTTATTTTGTTTGATATTATTTAAAAACATAAAGGATTAAATACTACTATAATAAAATAAAATAAAAATAAAATAAAATAGAATATAATAAAATAAAATAAAAATAAAAATAAAAATAAATAAATAAATAATAATTTAATTTTTAATAATTTTTATTTTAATTTATTTTATTAATATTTATTAAGTAATTTACTTATTTATATATTTATTTTATTTAATTATTTATTTTTTATTTAATTTAATTTAATTTTATAGATTTATTAAGTTAATAATAAGTAAATAAATAAATAAAATAATAATAATAATAATAATAACCCCGGATGCGGGTGACGATACAGGAAATTAAGGTGATGGGAGGGGGAGATGGCAGGTTGGAAAGACATGCGCCAACTTGGCCCAAAACTGTCATTCGGCTCATCAATATGATCGTTCAGATTTTAATGCATTTAAACCATAGCACACATTTCAATCTCGCCTCCGATCCTCGAGACCTCTTCGCACGCTGCGAACATGCCATGACTCCTGCAAAAATTTATGAAGGTGTAATTCCAGGAACTTATTGTTGCACGGCCGATTGGAATGATAGAATGGCGCGAGGGTATGGCTTCAGCAGTTCTCGCCAGCCTGTTCAGAGATGCTGTAATCCGGATGTTGAGCTTTCATCCGCGCGCACTGTTACAGGGAAGAGAACCAGTCTCCATTGTTGCTTGGAGCTTGGCGACAGATTCCACCTCTCTCTTGCTGGCTATTGCATGCTTGCCACGGTCTCCTTGCCAACTCAAATGCCTATGTCTCCTGTCCTGACTTTGCCTCCCCATACTGCTGTTCCGTCTGAGGAGATGCCGCGTCTCAGGCATAGAATGCGTAGCAGAAGGGGCTCAAATAGACGCCGCATTCAGCACACCCCCACCTCCTCCAGCACCTCCCCTGAGTCTTCTGCGAATTCTGACAGCCATTCCACTACTCACAGGGGTCGCCTCCACCGCTCTGGGCGTAGCTTTCATTCCCCCTTACCCCCGATACCTCCTTCCCATCCCCATACTGTTCAATTTACTTTCAAAAGTTCTCTAAATCATCCCATAGTGACGGATTCCATCACTGTTGTCTTTACGGAATCTCCTTAGGCCGGGGCTCCTGGCTCAGGCAGGGATGATGGCAGCACTGAAGATGTTCATATTCCGGGGCAGAGTGCAGGTATGAAGGATAATGACAGCACAGACTTAAAGAATGAGAAGGGCAAGGCCACTCAGTTCAAAGCGAGCCAAGGTGAGGCTGGTCAGCCTAGCAGGTCGCCGAATGCGAGAAATGATGACAATGGTCAAGCTCAGGTTGAACTGGACCCTCCTCCTCCACCTGGGACTTTGATCCCTACTACTGATAACCTTCTCAGCGTTGTCAAGGCTGCTGGGTAGGATAGCAAAAGGTTGAATACGAGCGAGGCGCAGTCTTCCAAAGAACAAGCGAGCGTGGTGAAGATTCCTCGTGCAATCGGGAAGGTGATTCATTCGGTTGAGGACCTGTACAAGGAGGATGGGGAACCAGATGATCTCTGGTGCAGGGTTGAAGAAGAAGCTCCTGATGAGTAGCACCTCCCTCTCAATGTGTTTTTTGTACTCTATCTCTGGCCCTTCTTCAGGGCATGTTACTGTTTGTTATATTGTTCATGTTTTAGTTTTTGTTAGCTATGATATCAATACTCAGAACTTCATGTCTCCCCTGCGTGGGACTGTTTTTGAAAAACACGCTGCACTGGTTTCCCTCTTGAAGGGCAGTGTCAAACATGGGTTTTTTGATCAAAATTCCACTACACAGGGCAAGGATCTGGATATGGCCTACTGTACATAATTTTTTCTGGTAATAGATTACGATTACTTAGAAAATAATAATAATAATAATAATAAAATAAAAATAAAATAAAAATAAAAAATAAAATAAAATAAATAAAATAAAATAAAATAAAATAAATAAATTAATTAAAAAAAAAAAATTAAAAAAAAAATAATAAAAAATAATAATAATAATAATGATATATATAAAAAAATAAAAATAAAAAAATAAAAAAATATTTATTTATTTTTTATATTTTTTATACTTTTTATATTTTTAGGAATGAAGAGCAGGAATCCAACACCTGCTAACCATCCACCCATCGTCCCTGTTCAGGTTAAGAGGCCTCTTTTCGATTTCCAAGGCTTCTCGCAACTTGCGGTGGTGGAAGTGGTCGATCTTCGCAATCACCTTAGCATCTTCAATGCAAATGTGATGATTAGTTTTCTCAACATGCTCTGCTAGGGCCGAGGAGCGTGATCTATTATGCTTAAGGTCAGCGACATGCTCATGAATTCTTTGATTAATAGACCGGCCCGTTTCACCAATGTAAGGTGTCCCACAAGAGCATGGAATCAAGTACACACCCTTACCATCCTTAGGGAAAATCGGGTCTTTAACAGATCTAAGGGAACTTCGAATGGTGCTGTAGGGTTTAAACGTTGAGGAGACATTAAACTTCTTTAGGATCCTAGCGATTTTATCCGTAGTACCTTAGATAAACGGAAGGTGAACTCCAGATAATCGTTCACAAGGATCTTTCTTAACTCTAGGACCCCTTTCTGCTTTTTGAAAAGCTTTAAGGCAGTGAGTTTTACTATAACCATTTTTATTAAAATCTTTAAGGAGATGAGCCTTTTCACCTTCAAAATGGTTAACATCAGAGATTCTAAAGGCTATGGTAGCTAAGGTGTTGAGAACTCCGAGCTTCTGAGCAGGTAAATGGTGAGAACTAGCATGTAAATATTGCTCAGTGTGCGTCTTCTTTCTAAAAACTTGATGAGAAAAAGAACCATCTTCATTCCTAGAAAGGAGGACATCAAGAAAAGGAAAGCTACCATTATCTTCAAATTTCATGGTGAACTTAATGAAGTCAGATTGATCATTAAGATGCTGGAAGAAAAGGTCCAATTTCTCCTTACCATGAGGCCACACAACACAGGTGTCATCGACAAATCTTTTCCAAAGCTTAGGTTGATAAATGGAAGAGGAAAGGGCTCTAGATTCAAAGTATTCCATGAACAGATTAGCTACCACAGGAGAAAGGGGGGAACCCATGGCCACACCACAAGTCTGTTCATAGAATTCACCCTCAAAACTAAAGAAAGTCGAGGTTAGACAAATTTCAACAAGATGAGCCGTATCTGGATCAGTGACATGAGAAATAACATCAACAGCCTCCCTAATGGGGATGCTAGTGTATAAGGAAACAACATCAAAACTAACAAACCTATCATCACTGTCTAACTTCAAGTCTTTCAAATCATTAATAAAAGACCACTTGTCTTTAACAAAGGAAGAGGTCTGACCTACAAGCGGTTTCAGCTTAGTGGCTAGAAATTTAGCGAGCAGATAAGTTGGACCTCCTATGGTGTTAACAATAGGGCCGAGGGGGACTCCATCCTTATGAATCTTAGGAAGACCATAAATCCTTGGTGTGAGAGGGTTACTCTCAATTAGCTTTTTGCTCAAAGAACCAATAGTGCTACTCAATTTTATAGCCAAAGCAACTGCTTTTGAAACTTTTTTTAGAGGATTTTTGTCAAGCTTCTTATAACTCCTGCTATTAAGAAGGTGATCTAACATCTTATTATGATAATCGTATTATTATGATAAAAATAAAAACTAGAAATTGCACCACCATTGTTGCAAAAGAAACGCCGTAAGGAAATAGCATAGGAAAGAGTAGCTTAGAAGAAATAAGATGTTGGAAAAGGAGCCATGTAGAGGAATGAAAATCTAAATTTTCTTCCATGGAAAGAGGTAGTGAAATCTTAATGCAATATTGCTTCCTTGAGCCTTACAAATCATGAGGCATATGTTGAAGTTAAGTTTAGAGGAATGAAAATCTAAATTTTCTTCCATGGAAAGAGGTAGTGAAATCTTAATGCAATATTGCTTCCTTGAGCCTTACAAATCATGACGCATATGTTGAAGTTAAGTTAAATACCCTGTCTCATCATGCCAACATGAATGCCTTATGAATAAAGAAATAAAGAAATAGAAAGTGATTTTCTACCTTCAAAATCAAAGATGTTTTGGTGCAGTTCCTCCATATTTAATCTTGATCAATTCCTATTGAGTCACCTATGCATTATTTTCTTCATGATATTTGAAAATATTCAAAATATCACATTGTTCTTTACTACTTTTGTCCCTCATGTGTGCCATGTTCATGTTCTTGTTGAAGTTAAGTTAAATACCTTGTCTGACCATGCCAAAATGAATGCCTCATGAATAAAGAAATAGAACGTGATTTTCTACCTTCAAAATCAAAGATGTTTTGGTGCATTTCCTCCACATTTAATCTTGAATTTCCTTCATGATCTTTAAAAATATTAAAAATATCACATTGTTCTGTACCATTGTTGTCCCTAGTGTCTGCCGTGTTCTTGTTTTTTCAGTATGGCTTATATGAAGTTGTTTTTTTTGTTCTCTGTGCAGAGAGTAAAAAATGCATGGAGAGGTGGCTTTCATCACTTCAAGAGAATGCATGGAGAGGTGGCTTTCATCACTTCAAGAGCAGTAAAAATAAGGCGATTGAGAAAATAGCTCCAACAATGAGAGAGATTTGGTAGCATTTATGGAGTTGGCGAACCTGTCTTGTTCCGTGGTGTTGGCTAGTAGACATAGCTTTCTTGATGTTGTGTATAAATGAATTTTTATTTATCTTATATTACATTAACCATGAAATTTCCAACATTCATGGCACACTTTCCATCACATTTGTAGAGAAAATTATAACATAGTATCACACTTTCTTATCAGAGGTAAATTCTCCTATATGCAACAACGATGAATTTCATCACGTAAGTAATAGAGAAAACAACTCCAACACATTTGTAGAGAAAATTGTAACACAGTATCACACTTTTCTTATCATATCAAAATTCTCCTATATGCAACATTTTTATTGAGAAAACAACTCTAGCACTGAGAGAGGTTTGGAATCAACTGTTGAATTATTGAACATGTGTGTGTTGCTCTATGGTGTTGGATATTGAGCATAACTTTCTTGATCTTGTATATTACAATAGATTATCACGTTTTATTAAGTTAAATTTTAAAAGAATAATGATTATAAACATTTGAAAATAGTTTTATTAATAATTAGTTTAGATCTATATTATTTATCAAAGGGATCAATTCTCTTTTTACTCTAAAAGAGGTTTGCATATCAAGACATATGATCCCTCTTGGGTCTTGGTAGATCCAGAGTTAAGATTGATCTAGGCCATCTTAATTTCCCTCATTAAATAATCCTTAATTTCTCTCATTAAATAATCTACATTCCACACGAATACCATGGGTCAATAGCGTGGGTTGTTTTTATAGTTAATTATTATTTTTATCTTTTATTGTATTTTGACCTAGTTAAAATGTTCATTACATTATGTCAATCTTTTTATTTAATTTACTTTTATTTTTATTTTTCTGTAATTTTACATAGTAAAAATGTTAAATTTAGGTTAAAATCTAACAACAAAGATGGATTTCATCACTTAAGAGTAAAAACAAGTTTATTGAGAAACAACTCCAACACATTTGTAGAGAAAATTGTAACATAGTATCACACTTTTCTTATCAGATCTAAATGCTCCTATATGTAACAAGGATGGCTTTCATTAGTTCGAGAGGAGTAAAAGCAATTTTATTGAGAAAACAACTCTAGCACTGAGAGAGATTTGGAAGCAACTGTTGAATTGGTGAACATGTCTTTCTCTATGGTGTTGGATATTGGGCATAGCTTTCTTGCTCAAGATATTTTAAAAAATATCATTATTAATTTAATTTTCTATATATTAAGAAATTCTACTAATATAGAATAAGAAAAACTGTGTATTTGGATGTATGAAAATTTAGATACATTTTATTAAGTAGAATTTTAAAAGAATAATGGTTATAAATATTTAAAATTATTTTTATTAAATAATTAGTTTAGATCTATAGTATCACACTTTTCTTATTAGATCTAAATGCTCCTATTTGCAACAAGGATGGCTTTCATTAGTTCAAGAGGAGTAAAAACAAGTTTATTGAGAAAACAACTCTAGCACTGAGAGAGATTTGGAAGCAACTATTGAATTGGTGAACATGTCTTTCTCTATGGTGTTGGATATTGGGCATAGCTTTCTTGCTCAAGATAAATCACGTGCTATGAAATAATTTGGAAATTTAAAAAATATCACATATTTTAAAAATTATCATTATTAATTTAATTTTCTATATATTAAGAAATTCTACTCATAAATAATAAAAATAGTTGTAACAAAAAAAACCATATTTTTTGGAATAATAAAATAGTTGTAACAAAACTAATATAGAACAAGAAAAACACTGTGTATTTGGATGTATGAAAATTTAGATACATTTTATTAAGTAAAATTCTAAAAGAATAATGGTTATAAATATTTAAAATTAGTTTTATTAAATAATTAGTTTAGATCTATATTATTTATGGAAGGGATCAATTCTCTTTTACTCTAAAAGATGTTTTCATATTGATCCCTCTTGGCTCTTGGTAGATCCAGAGTTAAGATTCATCTAGGCAATCTTAATTCAACTTAAATTCAACTTATTAAAAAGAAAAAAGAAAAAATTATAATAAACATATAAAAAACTATTTACTTGTGAATCTAATGACCTAAAACAAAAACTTATAGTCGTTTTTAATTTTAAAAAATAATTTATAATTTACAAATTTTTATAATTCTCTAAATTTAAACTATTTATTGAATACTTAATTTAATGAATATCATTATTTATATTATACAGTATAGGAAGGTGCATACTCTGAATTTAAATAGTGATGAAGCTTGCATTTTCCTCTGAGATTTTGAGTGAAATGTTTGAGGTTTTTAGATGGGAAGCAACATTGGGATCCCCTATGAATTTGTGGATGGGTTTTTTCACTAGAATCCTCTTCTGTTTTTTTTTAAGGATTCTCTTGCATAGATCACATTTGCATAGTTAGAATTCTCTTTTTCATAGCAATAAAGGAAAGTGTGCATAGATTACACTTGAATAGTTTTTAGTGAAATAGTCTAGTCCATATATTACATTACTGGTTTGGCATCTTGTGTTAAAGGTGTTCTCTAGTTTAGTATGGAATGGATGTTGTAATATCATGTACTATACTTTATGTTATCTAAAAAATTTGACTTGTTCAAATTACATTAAAAAGAAAATAGAAAAAAGAAATATTCATTTTATAGTGACAATTTTTGGGTGTAGGGTTTCACAAAATTTTTGTGTAAAGAGACATAAAACTAGTTGTTCAAAGGTGTTGTAAAACGATGTCACTACAACTCCTATTCCAATTCTACCATAAAAATTTTGTATTAAGGTATTCCTTACATTCCATGAATAAAACCACTTTTTCTTCATCTCTAACCCTTCTCTCTCTATATATATGTATATATAGAGTATGGTCTTTTTAAGGAACAATTTTCTCCATAGTTTTAATTAAAATATCACAAATATTTTTTTAAATTAACAAAATATTTAAAAATTATAATAAAAAATTTATGAATAACTAAAAATTATAATAATAAAAAATTAAGAATTATGAACTATTGATTTTACATGCAATAGCTATAATTATAAATTATATAAGTACATTTTTAAAATAATATCATGAAACAAACTTTAAGAAATTTCTCAAAATGATGTAATAGGTTTTTTTTAATTATTATATATTTTAAAAAATGTATATATAAATAAATTCTTAAAATAATGTAATAGGTTTTTTTAATTATTATATATTTCTAAAAATAAAAAAATTAATCTATTCATGTCACATTTATTTAATTTTATATTCATATATTTGAAAATATTTTAATTTCATTTAAATTTTAATTATTTAATTTTATAATTTTTATATTACATAAAATATATATGTAAATTGGGAATATGTGTCTATAGTTTGGATCTTTATTAATATGTAAATATTCAAAATATTGGCTTCAAGAAAAATAGCATTATTGAGATATTAAATTATTTTTTTAATTTAGTATAATTTATTATAATTTAATTATTTACCAAGAGAGATCATTTATTATTCTTAGAATATTATATCATTTACAATGAGTAAATAATTTTTTGTAATCTTGTGGACTTTTAATTGTGTTAAATAAATCTAGGGTACTCAATTTATTTATTTTTAAATACACTTTTAATTAAAAAAAAAAACAAATTTAAATCTTATTATACCACCAAAACACTTTTTAACCAAACAAATTTATCCTCTAAGCATCATTTATATTTTACATGGTGATATATTTTATAATAACTTCCTATCTGAATCATACACATAAACTCAAAACAATTTTAAAAACTATTTTTTCCCCCAAAAATAAGAATTAGTTTTTTAGCAATATTAAATGAATATATACACTCTTTCTACAACAAAATATGCAAGTGGAATATGAAATTTCGGTGTATACCCACTCAATTTCTGAATATAGGCAATATCAAATGCAGTTTAAAAGGCAATAAAATGTATTATACCTCACCAAAGGGCAATAAACGTTTGTTTATTTAACAAAAGGGTGATTTGGGTATCAAACCAAACAGACAAGGCTTTAATGATTCTTTTTTGAACGAGATAAATGGATGCTGACAAGAAGTGGCCTTCTGAGGAGCACTTTCGAGTAAAGAATTTAACACCTTTCCATCCCAATATAATACATAAAGGGCGACCTTAAAGTACATGTTAGTATGTTTATGAGATGTGTCATCACCTTAAACAATGTGAGGAAAATGATTATCAGGATATAAAATTTTATCGCAGTAGAAAGATGGAACAGCAATTATTGCTTTAATATCAAATGTTCGTGTCAACCAAAGAAATATAAGAAATATCATATATGCTAGTGAATCCAAACCATTGATTTGGAGAGTCCAGATTCAAAATTCCAATCATCATAGGAGTTTAGGTGAAAGCAATGTCTTGGGCAGTGAAGATTCTAAGCGCCTCGAGTATACTTTATAATATCAAAAGAGATCAGATAATCATAGAAGCATTGTGAAAGCAATGGTGTCTCGGTAGTGAGCATTTACGGTTACCAGGAAACTATAAAAGAAAAATGACTGGATAACGATGGAGTCAACTCAAACATAAACTCCATGGACTAATGATTAACGCTCAGAAGAATCTGTAACAACAAAGTGATGGAATTTGTAACAGCGAGAGGAATTGCCAACCATGCAGGGATGGAAATCGCTTAAGCTCTGTCATAAATCAAACCTGAGGCCTTTCGAGATAAGCCCAGTATTCTGGCGCAGTTGTGCATATTAAAAACAATATTGTGGCATTTTCCTTACTGTTACTTTATCCTATTCTAATCTAGCTTTTATCCAATTAAGAATTATTAAAGAGAAATCAGATTGGGTGCAATCACTAATGGGAGACAGACTATGAAGAATCTAACCCAAAAAAAAGGTACACTCAACCTGAAAACTATGGCTGCGAGAACAGGACAGCTGAAAATTTATTTCATCCTCCACTAGTTGTAAATAATTCTATGATGTCTAAGGAGCAATGGCAGGCAGGTTTATCTAGTGTGCAACAGTCATAATATAATATTAGAAAAATCAAACTTACATCCACAGCCACGCTTAGTCCGTGCATCGATGTCAGCTCCACTTTTAAATAATTCATTCATCACGTTCAAATGCCTACCAACAGAGCAAGATGTAGAGGGCGAGCGCTGGCGTGTGGAAGAGCATCCCCACACGGCGTCGGATGGCGAGCACGTCCAAGTTAGTGATTGCATGGTTGTGGAGGATTTTCGAGAGCCTGTTCAGTGCTCTCAACAATGTCGCTCGGCCCTATTAAACCCACCATCGTTCCATTCTATATGTCCACAGACACCCCTGGACGAAACTGCAACCCCGCGTCATTTGGTAATCCAGATATACAACTGTTAAGAGTCAACAAAACAATGGATGGTTGGATGGTTACAGAAAAACAAAACAGCCGATGCTTCTTGAATGAAGGACGGTTACAGAAATCGCAGAAATCACGGCAACTGTCACAAATTAAAAATCAACGGTGAATAATAACTCAATCGTCTAACAAAAATCAAATGGCACATATTATGACACGATAGCAGGTAGCAAAGTTGATTTCAAATAAATACGCCTTACGGCGTAATATAAAATAAAGATAAATATTATATTATTTATAACTAGAGAAATAGTAAAATTAAATAATATTAATTAAAATAATTGATATTGTTTTAAAAATCATGAGAAATTAACTGTGGAGTTTTCTCTACAATTAAGCTCACTTAACTTGCTACTGCATTTGCTAAGTGGACTATTCAAAAATCATCAGAAATGCGACTACCTCTCATGAACATGATCATAGATAAATGACTTACTTAACGCAATTGAATCCCAAAAAAATGATATCTAAATAATATCAATTAATATTAAATAATTAGGTAATTATTATCTTAAAAATTTAAAAATTTAATATCATATTTATCTTAATATAATTACATATTAATTATTATTTAAAAAATATAGAAAACAAATATCATATCTTCTTAATATAATCACTTATTAAAAAATGTCATTTAATTTTTCATATATTTATTTACATTTAATTTATAATAATATATTAAAATAATTTATAAATCATTCAACTTAATCAATAAAATTATATTGATAACCTAAGTTATAGTAATTATGATTTTGTTTTATCATGTGAGATGATAAGTGTTAATGGTGCCACCACCAAACTTAATTAACATAGGTGGCATGTCCCCCATCTTGTCTTAACACTCAACATGCAAATAACTCGAGGGATTTATGGTTTCAGTTAGAATGTGTTAATGTTTTAACTAGATGGTTTGAAGTTAATGTTGTTCATATGAAGCCATGCCCAATTGGCAATGGCCATTACTCTCGCCCCATTGATTCCAATAGAATCCTGACTCTGGACATTTGTTGCCTTCACTACATCATAGTCTATTGCTATTTTAGTTTGGGAAGATGAGGAACCGATTGTTTCTTTCCTCCTCGTAGTTGTTTCCTTCTTTGCTTTCTCTGTTTCTCAACCTTTTCATGAGCTTTCTCCACACACTCATACACGCCATTTCCACTACTAAATAAATTTATTTTTAATTCAATTAAAAATTTAAAGTTATATGATACATCATCAAGATTGGTAGAGTAATTAAAGAGCATTTGTGTCAAGAGTCATTGAAAAAAGACAAACAACCAGTTGTGTTGGAAAATAATAAGTTGTCATTAGTGGGCACCATCATTTCACCAGTACTCCAGGAGAGATAATTTACATTGCAAGTGATATTGGTATCAGAAAATATAAACGTAAAGATTTGAGAATGGGTTTCACCTGCATTAAATCATGGTACAATGTATGAACAAATGACACTTTAAAAACATTTTTTTTTTAAATTTTTAAATCAAATAATTTATACTGATAATTCCAATTAAAACCACATAAAAGTTATCATTTTATTGTACTCACACAATATAAAATTAGAAATAATAAATTTCATATATATATATATATATATATATATATATATATATATATATATATATCAGTAAGCCCTTCGTCATTCATTCAAGTAAAGAGCATGTTACAACCATCTAAAAGACGTTTGGTGACCTCAACTTTCCCTATGGGAACTAGGTCTGCTGGCTACCGAAACACATTGTATACCATCCAAAATCTGAAAGTTTTGTGACTCTCCATCAAGGCCACTTATATGCATGAGTATCTTACCACCATTTTCTACTTATATATCTACAAAATTCTATAGTAACTGACATATATAACTGTAAATACCAACAAAAAATCCAAGACAGCTAGTCATGAAAAATTCTACTAATCTGAAGACTCCACTGGGGCTGGGTCCTTTCCACTCGAAAACAACAAATCTGACTGGGGGAGGCACATAATGTGCTCCTCAATGCAACCAAGGCATTTGTTCTGTTGTTGAATCTGAACTTGGATCACTTGTAATTCTCTTTGAATTTCCTGTAGCCCCGGATCGGGCTCCCTGGCAATCATTTGAGGGGTCATTATGGCTCTAGCCACCATGCTCTTCATAATCCAATATAAGTGAACAATATGCTTGTACTGGGTGGTACGTACTGGGTATTTCCTGGGTCCGGGACAAGATCCCTCTAGTCCACCACCTTATCTTCCACAACTTCCCGATGGTTAAGACAAGTTTCCCAATTTGTCATTAGATTTTTAACATCCACAAGAGTATCGATATTGTAGGCCTTGACCGTCTCTTGAATTATCTCAGCATTGGTGCCCTGACTACTCCTCCTCGGAGGTCTAGTAAAGGGAGATGCTCTGTCCACATTTTTCCTTTGTCGACGGTCGTTTCGACGGCCTCTATCCCCCGTCATTTGTGCACTCTAAGCCATCATATACAACACACTATCACATTGAGCACAACTAGGCTAGTTTAGACATACCACCACGAGGTCGTACCGTGAGTTGTTCATGTAATCACAAAATACACTTGAATTAAAAATAATTTCTACATAACCATTAGAGATTAGCAAAAGACAGTGAGAGTCAGAATTAAGCCACCTAAACAGAGTTAGTTTCATCCTAGGCAGACCGCTGGATCGTGTATAAGTTCGGTGAAACACCGAGTGAACCAAGGAGCCATAAAACCATCCTTTACTATTACAATGATGTCCTTTAACAATTTCTACAATAATGAGATCCTCACCATACCGAGGCCTTAGAAAAACCATGCCATAAAATGAAGAGAACTAGAACAAACCATTGACCGACAAGACCTGGAGAGAAACCCACAACATAAAAACCCTATTGCCTTTTCCAGGCCTCCAAGACCTGACCTGTCCTGACACCCACAGACAGAGAGAAAGATTCCAATGAAGGATAGAATAATTCCAAACACAACTCATATAGGGATAGAAAGAACACACTGAATATAGAAATTTTCAAGAAAAGAAACCCCATACAAATGACTTCCATAATAACCCAGACCTGGAAAAACGACAACCCTGTCATTATCTGGACTACGAAAAACCTTAATTAGTACTAGAGGAGAGTTAAGATAAGATACATACCCAGTAACACTTTCCATGCAGTCAGAAAATGATGAAAAGCTCTCTTGCACGATGGAAAAACACCAACACCACAAAGCAAAACAACTAAACCAACCTCTGACGTAAATGCTCGCCGACTGAGGTGCTTCCCAAAAAACATCTGGGCATAGTACCTCTTCCCTGGTGTTCCCTTTCCATTCAGCATACACATGGCATGTGTCTTTACAACTCTCCATTCTCACATGTGCAGGTTGACGGATGGACGCCTCTCGACCTTATCTCCCGATGTTTCTACCATTGTCTAAATTCCAATGAGGATTGATTTGCCTTCTCTCAACCTGATCTAGGGGGTATTGGTTTCCCTCCATTTCTA
Source organism: Pinus albicaulis (assembly GCA_034641835.2). NCBI lineage: Eukaryota > Viridiplantae > Streptophyta > Pinopsida > Pinales > Pinaceae > Pinus > Pinus albicaulis. Next base: position 33,556 of record JAXQQM020060483.1, on the reverse strand, counting down.
TATCCTGGGTCCAATGATGATATTGATCCAGGATGATATGAAGATGCTCCAAGTCCTCTCGATGCTAAATATTCCTTCATTGGGAGTCAATCGCTTCCCCCTTATGTTGACACCCCTAATTGGCCAAAAATTCTACCGCCTTGTTTCCTCATCTGAGGACATGAGATGGGACAATGTATTCAAATTAAGATAATATTTCACTAATATCATTGACGATACATGTTGTCCTCCAAATTTTACTGATCTTATCCCATCCGAGTTCCATGATTCAAATTCTTAATAACTTCAATAACCGTTCTAGAGTCCCCCTCAATTTCCAACTTTTTAATTCCTTCTCTGCAGGCTATGAGGAGGCGATGATTGATTGCATTAAATTATGCTTCATTATTCATGGCATATTCACATTTTTATTCATAGAGATGAAGATCATAGCTTTGAGAATCTCTAAACATCCCAACGAACGCTACATCCCTTGGATTTACTTTAGACACGCCATCGAAATTCAACTTGAGAAAGATCTCTAGAGGGGGGAAGAATTTGGAAGGCAAAGAAAATGGTGGAGCTATATGTTTCAAAGACGTCGAAGGAAGCATTTGAGGTGATAGATTCAGATTAGCAAGAATTCGGGCTTCATGCGACACCACCTTATAATCGTCAAGGTGTCATTTTTATGGCAGAATAGTTTCTCTTGTATTTTGGATGGTTCCTTTCCATATCTCCTCCTCAGGGATTCTTTTATATTTGAACACTCATATATTTCTCTCTTTCAAAATCACCCACAGGAGAAAGCTCAGGGCGAGATTACATGCCCTATTTAGGACCGGGCTAGAGAAAATTCATTGCCTCCATAATTCAATGGACATTTTGGTGCTGGTTGTGTCCCGATCGAGACGTCCAAAGAGGTTCCCTATGTTTCTCCACATTTTCTCCGCCAGTGGGAAGGAATTAAGGAGGTGTTCCATGTCTTCTACATTCGCATCACACATGCAGCATTTTGCAAGGCCCTGGACACCCATTTTTTGAAGTCCCAGGTTAAAATTCGTTTTCGACCCACCAACCACAGGAAGTATGTTACTTTTGGCCAAAAATTACTTCTACATATTTTCCTCCATATTAGGTTCCCCAGTTCCATATGTTCCTTCGTATCTAATTTGTAGGCCTTCTTGATTGAGAACATCCCTCGTGGTGTGTACCCCCATCTTAAAATATCTAGTCCTTTCATGGTTGTTATCTTTCTCTATGTTGTCTCCTTTTTGTAAAACTCCCATTGGATTGATTCTGAGGCGTCCGAACAATCCTGAAGTTCCTTCCACTATCACCATCTCATGTTTTGGGTTGGCTTCTAAAACTTCTCTACAACCGTATAATTCTATGTATTGGTAAATAGAAAAATTTTTGATAGATCTTGATGGCTAAATAGCTTGGGGTGTTGCTGCGAGGAGTCTTGCCAAAAGAGTTCCCTTCTTCCATCCCTCATTTCCCAAAAGGTGTGTGACCTGTTAAGGTCTTTGTTTGTCACATCAAGCTTCCACATTGATGACTCCCTTGGAATGTTTTGAATCAGATATCATTTTTGGGATTCAACTGCGTTAAGAAAGTCATTCATCTATGACCATTTCCATGAGAGGTAGTCGTAACTGACTAATTTATAATGATTTTTGAATATTCCACTTAGCACTCATTGCATCGGGTGATTCTAGCACGGTTGAAGAAGTGGGATTGAAACTAGTGAAATGAATCACATAGGATCAATCATCATTTCCGCAGCTTGCACCTAGTAACCAGGACTTCCTGGGAGGTCACCCATCCTAGATCTCTTATGGCTCAAGCGTGCTTAAATGTGGAGTTTTCCCCACAAACAAGCCCACTTAGCTTGCTACTCCATTTGAAAAACCTTAGCAAGTATTGTGCCTCATGAATCATTCAAGTAGATATCCCTTCACTCTTTTGTATTTAATTGTTGAGTGGTTTTCACAGTGCATTATATTAGATATCATTTTTGGGATTCAACTGTGTTAAGTAAGTCATTCATCTATGACGATTTCCATGAGAGGTAGTCGTAACTGACTAATTTCTCACGATTTTTTAATAGTCCACTTAGCACTTATTTTATCGAGTGATGCTCATAGGGGTGAAGAAGTGGGATTGAAACTAGTGAAATGAATCACATAGTGTCAATCATCACTTTCGGGGCTTGCACTTGGTAACCAGGACTTCCCGGGAGGTCACCCATCCCATATCTTCTCCGGCTCAAGCGTGCTTAACTGTGGATTTTTCCTCACAATCAAGCCCACTTAGCTTGCTACCCCATTTTCAAAGCCTTAGCAAGTATTGTGCCTCATGAACAATTCATGTAGATATCCCTTCACTCTTTTATATTTAAGTATCAAGGGGTTTTCCTAGTGCATTATATTAGATATCATTTTTGGGATTCAACTGCGTTAAGTAAGTCATTCATCTATGACCATTTCCATGAGAGGTAGTCGTAACTGACTAATTTCTCATGATTTTTGAATTTTCCACTTAGCACTCATTGCATTAAGTCATTCATCTATGACCGTTTCCATGAGAGGTAGTTGTAATTGACTAATTTCTCATGATTTTTGAATTGTCCACTTAGCACGCATTGCATCAGGTGATGCTCACAGGGGTAAAGAAGTGGAATTGAAACTAGTGAAATGAATCAAATAACGTCAATCATCACTTTCGAGGCTTGCCCCCGGTAACTAGGACTTCTCGGGAGGTCACCCATCCCAGATCGTCTCTGGATCAAGCATGCTTAATTGTGGATTTTTCCCCACAATCAAGCCCATGCTCATAGGGCTGAAGAAGTGGGATTGAAACTAGTGAAATGAATCACATAACGTCAATCATCACTTCCGGGGCTTGCACTCGGTAACTAGGACTTCCCGGGAGGTCATCCATCCTAGATCGCATCTGGCTCTAGCATGCTTAACTGTGGATTTTTCCCCACAATAAATTTCGTGCTCATAGAGGTGAATAAGTGGGATTGAAACTACTGAAATGAATCACATAGCGTCAATCATCACTTCCGAGGCTTGCACCTGGTAACCAGGACTTCCTGGGAGGTCACCTATCCCAGATTGCCTTTGGCTCAAGCAAGCTTAACTATGGAGTTTTCCCCAAAATCAAGCTACACCTGGTATCCAAGAATTCCCAGGAGGTCACCCATCCTAGATCGCCTCTGGCTCAATCACACTTAACTGTGTAGTTAAGTGTGATTAAGCCAGAGGTGATTTGGGATGGGTGACCTCCTAGGAATTCCTGGTTACAAGGTGTAGCTTGATTGTGGGGAAAACTCCACAGTTAAGCACGCTTGATCCAAAGGCGATCTAGGATGGGTGACTTCCTGGGAAGTCCTGGTTACCGGGTGCAAGCCTCAGAAGTGATGATTGACGCTATGGATACATTTCACTAGTTTCAATCCCACTTCTTCACCCCTATGAGAATCACCCAATGCAATGAGTGCTAAGTGGACTATTCAAAAATCATGTAAAATTAGTTAGTTACGACTACCTCTCATGGAAATGGTCATAGATGAATGACTTAGTTTACACAGTTTAACCCCAAATATGATATCTAATATAATGCATTACGGAAACCCCTCAATTTTTTGAATCCTTAAGATGTCTGCTTCAGAAGATGGCATTTGATATTTTCTCACCCATATAGTATTCCATAAATCAGATCCCCCTTGTATCCATCTCCACCAATATTTCCCCCCATTACCTGATTAAGGATGAAGGGATCCCAGAGCCCCCAAATCCCCGAGAGCTTTGGTTTTGTGATAATGTCTTAGGCCACTGAGGCCTATTTTTGTTTTTTGAAAAATACAAAATATATTTTTATTTTAAAAAATAAAATTAATATAATAATTAAAAATAAAAATAAAAAACTTTATTACCATTTTTTTTAATTGAAAGTCATACAAGACCAATGAATAATCAAATTTAATTACCTTTCACAGGTTTTAAAAATTTAAAATATCAAAATTTAGTTAAATTTTAATTAGTCAATAATGGTCATCACAAAAACTCTTTGTAGTTTTTCCAATAGCCTCCACGATTCTTTCCCTCGATTATATATATATAGTTAAATTTTAACTAGTCAATAATGGTCATTTTTATAATTATAAATATGTTTGTACACTGAAGCCATATTTTTCAAAAAGGGATATGCGTATGTGTTTTTTTTAATGATGTATTGAATAAATATAGAGATATTTAAACCCATTGATGATGAAAATAGGTTTTCTTTTAATATTAAATTTTGATTATACAAAATTCCTACATATTATATTATGTTAGTTGCATTCATAATATATTTATATTTTGTTAATTTTATTTGACTTATATATGATGATATTATTGGTAGGAATTCTAGTTATAAGAATTATTTAATTAATTGAATTTTTTATTTATTAATAATTTTATTATATAAATATATTTTTATTTAAATATGATTATTGTTTAAAGTGGATGAATGTATGAGGATGGGTTATATTTTTTGGCCAAATGTGGTGACGAAATTTCAAGTTTTTCTTCATTTATCACATTGAAGTTGTCAAAATTCATATAAGTGAATTTTGATTCATAGTAAAAAGAAAAATTGTGGAGAATTATGTTGTTGTACTAATGATATTTTCTGCAAAAAAATATTAATGTCATATAATATGACAATTTTCCATTAAATGAAATTCTTTTCCTTCCAAATTTTTACACATCTTAATAGGTATGTGTGTGTGCTCAGGTAGCACAACTTAGTCTAAAATATGTAATTTTTGTTCGTGAAAGCATAACTTAGTTTAAAATCATGGTACTTAAGGATACAATTATTTTTTTAAGTTTAGAAACCTGGCCTTAATTAATAGTCGCTAACATGTAAATTATAAAAATGTTTGAAGATACTTTTGTAAAAATATTCAAATTTATATAATTATTTATATAGTGTTTATAAAATTTGGTGATTTTTACAAAATAATTTTATACTATAAAATTTTGGGCTAATCATTTAAAAAATGGAAATTGGCTAATCTGAAAAAACATGGAAAATATGCCCACTCTTGCTAATATTAGGCTCCTAAAATTTTCCTATCTAAAATATGTACTTTTTAATATATATATATATATATATATATATATATATATATGAGCATGATATACATGGAGAAAGATAAGTCTTTCATATTAATGTATTTTTTATGCAAAATACTATTTTTTATTATTTTTCAAAGTTGACGAAGTAATATTTCAATTGCATTTTGTAGACACATGTTCACGTAAGTTTTTTTTCAACTATTTAAATAAATTGAAAAACCAAGAGAACCCTTTTGAAGAGCACTCGTAAATGAAGATAGTGGGATTTTTTTTAAATTTGTTCATTGTGTATATTTTATGATATTGATTTTTGTCCAACTCTCTAAAAATTGTTCAAAAAATTTTTCAAATATTATGTTTAAAAGTAATTAGATGAAAAAAATCATATAAATTCGAAAATGTCAAACTCACATGACATTGGATAGAAGTAAAGTGTAAAAAGAGTAACTCTGACAGATGTATGAGGTCAGTTCATGTGGGTATGAATTGATATTATATACTTTCACTATGCCTATGTTTATGTTATGGACATGTAATGATGATGGGTACATCAATGAAGTGAAAGTAGTGTAATCTACGACATGCTAGGATAATCATGGATAGTGGAAAGACACTAGAAGCAAGGCTGCTCATTGGGTTAGTGTGTATTCCTTATATGTGAAGTACTACTGGTGTTTATATGTTGTGCATGTTGTATATTTAGTGATTGTAAGTATGGTGACATGTACATGTAACATATGTAGTATTGTTTATATATGATGCTATATGCCTGTTATATTTATGGTGTTGTGTGTATATTTCATATGCGGTGCTAGGTATAGTTGGTGCTATGTACATGTTGGATATGCAGTGTTGTGTATGTATGGTGCTATGCACATACGATGTTGTGTGTGTCATACATATGGTGTTGTGTACATATGGTGTTGGGTGCATGAATGCACACATGGTGTTGTGTGCATCTGGTATTGTGTACATATTATACATGTGGTGTTGTGTGCATGTCGTACACGTGACGTTGTGTACATGTGGTACCGTGTACATATCATGCATGTGGTGATGTGTACATTTGGTATTGTGTACACATTATATAGGTGGTGCGCTGTAAATTTTGCGTTGTGTACACATTCTGTAGGTTGTGTCATGTACACGTGATGCTGTGCACATGTTATGCAAGTAGTGTTGTGTACAGGTGGTACTTTGTACATGTTGTGCATATGGTACTCATATACATGTGGTATTGTGTGTATGTCATGGAGGTTGTGTTGTGGGAATGCGGTACTATGTATGTGCATGATGTAGTCATGGTATCGTGACATGTGTATTGTGATGTGTTGTATACTGGGTGTGGGTGCACACATTGTGTTATGTTGTACACCAGATGTAGGTGTATGTATTGTGTTGTGTTGTAAATTTGGTGTAGGTGTATGTATTGTGATGTGTTGTACACTAGGTTTGGGTGTATGTATTGTGTGGCATTGTATGACTTGTGTGGATGTGCGTGTTGTACACTGTGTATGTGTATGTGAGTAAAGAGAAGAAAGGGCACTGGGTGTTTTCCAAATATGGAAACTGATCCAATGTGTGTACCAAAAGAAAAAAGGTAGAAGTAAGGAGCGATGAAGGATTAGTATTGATAATTTATTGTATTTCTATTATGCATGTGAACTGCGATTCTGACTTATGATGATTACATGAGATTTATGATTATGATTTATGATTATTGCATGTGATTTGTGATTTTGATCTATGATGATTGTGTTTTGAGCTAACCAGATGTGATATGTTTATTTATGATGATTTGATCAAACAAATGGTTTGACTTGTTGTGATAGGAAGTAAAAAAAGGTGCAAGTGTACCTTATTGATGAGCCACCAATGAGTTATGATGTGAATTAATTTAAGTTTATTTTGAATCTAATGGAAGTTATGTGCTTGGTACAGGAAGCACAAAAATGCCCGGTTGAGTGGTTGAAACGAATTTCAAGCCTTAGAAACCACAAAAAAAGGAATTGGAACATACAACAATATTTTGGTAAAGCACTTCAGGAGCGGGGCCGTTATGGGACACTAGTACCCAATAGTGTCCATTGATTTCCATGGGCATGATATTACTAGTATGATGGTTTTGATGCATGGATATGCCTTGGTTTTTGTATCTTCCGATGGGAGGAATCCTTGCCAAGGGATGGACTTCCCGAGATGGGGGTGCCAGCAGAACTTGGAAGGTGTGTGACCGCATGGAAGGGGGTGACCAGATTTCCCAAGGGACTATGTAGCAAAGACGGTAAGGTCGGGGATGGATTTGGTTTGGTCATTAGCATTGTGAGATGGAATCAGATGCACATTGGAAAATTGAGCCGGTAACTATTCACTGAGCGTATAGTAGCGCAATATTGTAACATTGGGAATTGGATGCAGCTTTGACTATGACAGTGGATTCTAGAATTCCTGGGAAGGAAGTGAATCCTGATACTACTTTTAGGGTGGAGATGTGAGCCTTTGGATTCCCTTATTTTTGATACATCCATTGTATCATTCTATTTTCTGGTTGAGAAAATGTGTATATGTATATCTTCATTTGTGTATATTATTGTAAATTTCGTGATGACTTGTGTTATAAAGCTCCAATACACCATTCGATTTTCATGGTGATTTTTTCTTTTGAGTAGGTTATTCATTGTAAATACTGCAACAATATTTGTTATAAATCTCCATAGGTAGTATGTTTTATTTTCAACGGTTTGCTAGTTTTTAGGTGTCATAGAACACCGAGGACGGTGTTCCCCCAAGGGGGAGGTTCTATAAAACCCCTGGTGAAAATTCCATGTAATAAAGTTATAAATAATAATCACGGTTGATGGGACACTTATTCCAAGCTAAATTTTGGGTAATACATCCTAGGGGGTGTTCATTTGGCTTAATACGGCTAAGTAAATTCGCAAAGGCAAAGGAAAAGGCTTTGGAAAGGAAAAATGGCATATTTGGCGCATTTATTTATGAAAAATAATGGAAATTAGGAGAAAAGAGAGATGAAAGGTCACATGTTGCATATGAGGAGAAAAATGAAGGAAAATAATGGAAAATGAAGAAAATAGAGACCTCATCCATAAAAAGGCTTCTGAGGATCAGTTGGTATCTTTTGTCAGTTCCATTTTTGGATCTTTGTCATTACTCTCTCTCTATATCACTCTTGGACACTTAGAGTTTTCTTGGAGAAATTTGGAATTGGAGCAAGAAAAGGAAAATAAATAAACAAGAGTGAAGGAGAAAGGAAGGAAGAGCGGGATCAAGAAGATACAACGAGACTCTTTGCATGTGTGATTTCCTTGCTAGATATGGCATTCATGGCATTGCATGTGGTTCTTTTCTATCTTGGCATGGGATTTTTCCTAGTGTGACAATGTTTTAAGCATAGCCTTTCAATTTTTGGATAGCCTTGAGGAGATGGGTTATCATAATTTGGCTGAGCTGGATTGCCGGATTGGATTTGAAGTCAAGTGAGGTGGATCTTCGAATTGATATAACACATGGCCTAGTAGCCCCTGAGCCGGACTATGGGTTGCGGTAAATCCAGCTAGTGTGTTGCCTCGATGGCCTAGGAATCCTTGCCTGTGAATTGTGGGATATACGGTAGATCATAGAAGCGATTTTCCTCAGTTTAGGGCCTAATGATCCGAGATGGATTATGGTAAAGCCTAAGAGGTTGGTGCTCTCTGTTTTGGCCTAGTAATCCCAGGATGGGATGTACGGTAAAGCTTGGAGAGTATGTCTTGGTTTAGGGCCTACTTATCCTTGATTCAGACTGTGGATTATGATAAAGCTTAAGAGACTAAGAGACGAGAAATTTTCTAACGGTGTAGGAAGAGAACTCCAGTAGCATTCATGCTTGTTTGGTTATTTTTTGTTGGTTATGTGTCCCACATTCATGCTTGGAATATGGCACACGGCTGATTGGATGAAGAGATATTTGGCTCAACCAGTCTATGGTTGGGTGGAACGTGGGAGTCCCATCTCCAGTTGGTTTTTATATCCATAAATTAGAAGCTCATTCCTTTGGTATTTGATGTATAAATTTAATGGTTGTTATGTGGATTTTATTGCTATTATATCCACTATATTTTTACTGTTATTATGATGGTTATAAACATATATTTTTACAGTGATGATATATGGCTCTCTCCATGTTTTTACTTGTAAATGAATGAAATTGTATCCAAGGTAAAATATATTATATGGAAGCTAATGATGTAGGGGAGAAATGATTCTTGGAAATTTTCAAATAACTATTAAACCCCTTTGCTCTATTCTGTTGTTTATACCTGTAGCTTTCATGTTTGTGACATGTTTTACAACATTCTTGTCATGGCTAGGAGGGGTCCAGAAGAGTTATTAATGGTGTGTTTTCTTTTGTGTCATTGTTCGGTTGTTTTTTACCATCTATAATCTTACTGTTATCACTATAATTTTTTTCTAAACTTTGGACAGCTTTTTATTTGTTCCTAAGTCATGGTCTCTAGAATAGGGGTTAAGTCATTTTTATGTTTTTTAGAGTCTAAATCATAAGGTTAGAGTTTCATCTCCATCATCAAATAAGGTCCAACAACTTTGTTTCACATTTTAAGGGTCCCATTTCATGTTTCGTAAATCATGTGTTTAGTCACATTGCAAAATTTTTTCAAATAAGCCATGAAACCACGTTTTCATAGCGTGATGACAGTGTTAAAAACATCTTTTGCGCTACGAAAACGTTGGTATTTTCGTAGTGCAAAAACCCTCGAAAACACATTACATGCACTACGAAATCAAGGATTCGTAACCAATCCCTGTCCAACCGATAAATCCATAAAATTCCATTAAATTTTCATGAGTAGGTGTCAATCCACGAATCCTTTCTCACACATGCAACCATTCACAACCATCATGAGATTCGTTAGGGGTCATTTATCATTAGTTATTTTAAAATTTGAAAAGGGATGGTTGTCCTTGGTTATATTATCTCATGCAAAAAAACTTGCTGCATGTTTTTTCTTCGAATGACAAGCTTATGGTAAGCATAAACCAAAGCTTCTCTCAATTCTCAAGTGAGGTGAACCAATTCTCAAGCAAGGTTGAACCCTTAATCAAGCAAGCCAGTTTCTCGAAATCAAGTGAGCCAGTTTATTACAAGTTTCCGAAGCCATAGGGATTCCGAGTGAAAGATGACGAGACGAAAAAAGAAACCATAGATCAAGACACCTGTTTGAGAACATAACCTCGAAGGCATAGAAGCTCTCACCAAGGATAAATTAGTTGAAGAAGCTTTCAAGAAAGTAGGATGCTAGAGATTCGTGAAAAGCTACGGGGAGGTCATAATCAAGTCACAAAATAATTTGCCATTAATTTCATAGGTTCAAATACAAAATTTGGATGTTTAAACTTACCAATTTATCTTGAAATTATATCTTTAGTGACAGAGATTCCAAGGGGTAGAAGAAAGGTGGTTCAAGAACTTCAGTGTTTGAAATGGAACCTTGTAAAATATTTTTTGAAGCCATAGTTTGTGGACACGAGATTTAACCAAAGCAGGTGCCAAGAGGTTATGTCAAGGATACATATGCTAACTTGTTCTCCAACATTCAAAGGTACTTCACTGTGAAGGAAGATACCATAAGGTGTATTCTTAACATTTCAAGCTCTTATTACATTTCAATGGAATAATTGCTCTAGATTTACCTTTCTTTCTATTTCGGAGTTTGGCCAAGATGGAAGATAAGGTGTAGATGAAAAATAAGGCATGTGAAACTTCATTATTCCATCATGGTCTTGTTAAATCAATAGTTTTGCATGAACATCAGAGGGTGAATAGAGAATGGTCCGCATTTTTGTTTTTTTTCTGGATTTGGGGTGGAAACATATGGAAAAACTAGAAGCCCTAGGGCCAAAGAAAAATAACTATACGAAACCACCGACCTTGCAGAAATAAGATCAAAGAGATTTTTCAAATTAAAGCCTAGAAAACAAGTGAAAGGGCCAGAGATTAAAAACACCGAGTAATGATTCAAGAAAACCCCTCAACCTACACAAAAAAGGATAACCAAAGGTAAGGAAGTAGTACAAGAACATTAAACCAGACAAATCAACCCACGAGAAGATTGGCCGTCAGATAAATAACAAGGGAAAAATGCAAAACATTAGTTTCAAAAGAAGATCCAGGTTTAAAGGGTAGTTTGAATGATATTTTACAAGCTATTGATATTGAGGAAACTCCTTTAGTGTAGGCAGATTTTATAAATTTCGATGAAGGAAAAACCAAGAAGATCAAGTCCTCCAAAAAAAGCTGGATTTTAATGATGAAATTTCGAGTTTGTGTTCAAGCCAAGAATGCCTCTAACTAGGAATTCAAAAAAATTTGCAAGGACAAGATGTGGAGGTAGACAAAGCTGGAGAAGTTTCAAATGTTTATGAGGAACCCATAGACCTTTCATCACCTATGCTAGAAGATGACAGAAAACAAAGTTTTCTAAACTCAAAGAGAAAAGAGTAGTTATGAAGGAATGAAAGAAAAACTAAGACTAGATAATCTTCAAATTGCTAAGCTTGAGAAGAAATTAAGAAAAAATTTGGTGGAGAAGATAAATTTTGACAGAATTAAAGCTCTGTGGGAACTTGAAAGAGTCTCAAAACCTCAAAAACGATCGAGCAGTGAAGCTCAATTTTTTCACCCTGGACTCTGCCCGCAATCAAAGAGGCTAAATTTATGAGGAGGATAAATGCAAATTTAAGAGCTACTAATAGGAGGTTGAAGAGGCACATTGAAGATCTTGAAATCCAATTGGAAAACTTTGAAGAAGGTCAACTACAACGAAGTAAGACAAGTAAGTGACAAATCCCTAATATAATTTTGTTTTGGGAAATACACCACTTTTTGAAAACATGGCAAAGTTGACTTATACTCGATTTCAAGGTCTATTAGCATCAAAGTCATCATTAGAAGATCGTAAATATTTTAAAGATTTAAAGGTGATGAAGAAACTGTGTAATATGGAGACACAAAAGATTGTAAATATTTTAAAGATTTAAAGGTGATGAAGAAACTTTGTAATATGGAGACACACACGCTACGAAAGCTGCATGTAGGTGACATACACAGTAGTTTCGTAGTGTGCTAATAAACTACTCGTAGGTGTAGTTTTAAATATTTTGTGAAGATTTCAAGAAAAAAAATCACCTAGTTTTTTGAAGTTTTGATGTTGCTAGAAGATGTAAATGGTTCAAAAATGAAGTTACAAGGGTTAAAGCAAGAGAAATTGGATATTAAGAGATGTCTACTCATAGTTACTATGCTACGAAAATAGCAAGATATTTTTGTAGCACGGACACATCGTATATCTTCACACTCTTTCGAGGACTAAATTTTGCACAGGTGGATGTACATGGTTATATGAAAGTGATAACACATTTCACTTGTCTTAAAAGGTTCATTTTTTGTTGGCCAAAAGATTCAAGGAGCATAAATTAAGGTTACAGACTATATTGCGGGAAACATGTCCCTAGTTTTTAGGACAGATAAAGGATAAGATAACAGAAATGAAAACAAGGTTATGGACACCATCAAGGTCAAATATTAGGAGGGGCAACTGTCAAACATAATATTTAATTTTTTAGATAAGGTTTTTTTAGCCATAAGAAGGATTTTTACTCCTAATTGTATTAGGAATCTAGAACATATAGTTAACTATCACATGTAATTAATAGTCAGTTTTAGAGTAAATAGGTGTCAATCCAAGATAGAATTCGAATTCCTCTTAAGATGGATCATAGAATCCAAGGTTGTAATGACTCTATAATAGAGATGAGGTCGAATTCCTCAAGGTTGGAAATTTTCATGAGCAAGCGAGACTATGTTACTATAGCAGATCGTGTGTTTTTTATCATAATGAAAATATTGGCTTACTACTCAAGATTCAGAAAGTTTTTAATGTGTGATATTACTATGGATTTTGTTTTCTATCTATTTGCGAGTGGTATAAACATATGCTACTTAGAATTCATTGGAAAATTCTCTAACTTCCTGCATATGTTTATAAACTGCGTTTTTTTTCACTCTCTTTTTGTTTCATTGATATACTTAAGAACTATGAAATGCTCGACTTCCATGATAAGATGATGTTGATGTTTTGCGGGAAAATGCCTAAAATATATTGCCAATAGATGCGTGTTGATCATTATCTCAACCAATCATACATTTTTTATCCAACTTATTCCTAGAGTTAGCCATCTAATCCTTAATTCAAAATCTTAAACCTAGTGAGAGAGCCCTCTCGGGTTGAGGAGGCTAAGCCTCAACTAGAAGTCCGGTTTGAAATAGTTACGTTCGAGGTAGCTTCGACCAGCAGTCCCTATCGAGTCCTATTTTGGTGAACCGAGAGCCCGAAGATTAATCATTCTTGAAATCAAGAGAGCTAAACTTCTAAAGGTAGAAGGAGCTCAAAATTTTTTTCGAGGTCGCGATCTACCTTGGTGACTCCATACATTTTCAAAGTTTAAAGGTGGATTCGAGAACGAGATATACATGGAGCAATCATAATCCCAATCCACCTACCGTTGTGGACAATCCAAACACTATCTCAAGAGGTAGTCAAAGAATTTTAGAAATATCCAAGTACTCCATCTCATTCGAAATATTTCTCCTTTGAAATATTAAGAAGTCCTAAAGACAAAAAAAGTTGATGATAAAATTCACGAAGTGTTGCTTAGGTCAAAAAGTGAAAAGGAACTCATTGATGTTATCTTAGACTTGAAAAAATGAGGAATTGACACTTCAGCCCTAGTAACCCAAGAAGACAAAGAAGAATTTTGGGAGGTTGTTACTTCGAAAGTCAGTTGTTAGAAAAAAGAGTCTCTGGATAGAATTAAAGAAACCCGATCCGTTTGAAGTCCTACTAAAAATCTAAAGATGTTTGCCCCTTCCAAATTGGAGCTCAATTGTTAGTGGCTTGTAGAAACCAAGTAGCCCTCCTCATATCGGTTCTTCATCTTATGTTTCGCCATTCCTAAAACTAATTTTCATCTCTCAAGCATGGTTTCTCCTACTAGGTATGCATCACTCGTACTCTCGTGCTGTTTTGCATGACCTTCCTAGTAAATATGCTGCATAGGATTCCTACTTAGGGTAGTGATGAAGAAATTACAACAGAGGAATTTGTAGATAGATTTAATGATTTCATAGACAGGGGAAGAAGTTGATGATGAAGATGTGAAGTTAAATTTATTTGCACAGAGTTTTATTGGTGAAGTTAGAAAATGGTTTAAAGCCCCTCGCACCGGGAAGCATTGGAAATTGGGATGAATTTGAAGATAAATTTTTAAAGAAATGGGGAAACAGAAACCAATCCATTTCAAGCACTTACTAAATATAACAACCTTAGAATGGCGAGTTGATGAGTCTCGTCCAAAAATTTTTCAAAGATATTTAATAAATTTTTTTGACTCAATTCCAACTCATTTGAAACCTCGGAAGTCTTAGCACAAATGAGATATGGTGAAGAATTTGATTATGAATTTTCTATGTTGTTGAGAGAAAGAGAATCACCTTCACTTGTTGAAATGAAAAGTGATGCGCTAAGGTTGAGGTAAACATGATAGTCGCTAAAAAAGTCAAAAATGGGAAAAAATAAATTGAAAGAAGAAGAGAAACCTTCCACTTCAACTTCGAAGACAAATTTGATTCAATGATGAAAACCATGGAGAAGTTGATGGATAGGTTAGCTCTTGGAAACACTTCGGCTCCTCCTATGCAACATGAACCTCAGCTTTAGAAATCCTCAATTCAGGGAGACTTCGGAACTAGCAAGGGCCAAGAGAAAATAGAAATCAGCAACTCGTCCCTCCAGTGAGACCTCCTTTTCAACGGAATTTGGTAGATGAAGAAGATGAACCTAAAATTCTCGAAGAATCCATCCATTGTCTTGATGAAGAAATGTCAAGAATTTTCTTGACTAAGGAAGAGCATGATGAGTCGTATTTAGCTAACCCGAGAGGGAGAATCGTCGGATTATTTTAAGGGATATCAAGATGCCATTTTTGAAATGCAAAAGCAATATAATCTCGAAACAAAAATGTACCTATCACCGCAAGCAAAACACAACCTAAGAAATATGCTCCAAAGGTTTTTTGAAGCTAGAAATGATACCTCAAAGGTGGGTGAAGGTAAAAAGGACACTCCACTCAGTAAGAAATACATTCAACTTCCTCCTGCTGTCAAAGAAGTCGAGAAATCTGTTTTTGTTTTCAACCTTGAGAATGATATTTCAAAAATTAAAATATCAGTCCCATTTAGTGAGATTCTCAAGGTAAATGAATATAGAAGCAAGATTGTTAAGTTGTTAAATTCACAAACCAGGAGTTGCTTGATATTTTGAATGTTCAAGAAGACAATCCTACTATATATTTGGGTCTAAGGATAGAAGATGAACAAAATGAAGAGTTTCCTCCTCTTTATGTAAGCATTAGTATTCATGATATGAATTTACATAATGCTATGTCTGGATTCCGGGGCTTCACATAACCTTATGCCCGAAAGTAATCATGGAAAGGATGGGATTACAAATCACAAGACCATATAAGGATTTGTTTTCCTTTGATTCAAAAAAGAGTTCAATGTATTGGTCTAATCAAGGATGTTGTTGTTGGTCTAACACAAATCCCAGCAAAGACGGTTGTTATGGACATAGTTGTGGTTGATGTTCCTCCAAATTTTGGTATGTTATTGTCAAGATCATGGGCAGCGAAAATCAAAGGCACAATGCGAGATGGACCTTACTTATTCCACTATTCCATTTTTTGGTGAACAAAGGAGATTGTATCGGGAAACTAGAATGGCTTACATGGTAAATAGTAGCAAAGATAAGCCTCGAAATTTTTCCTATTTATGCCTTGGATACTGAGCTTGGATCTCGCCATTCTTTTTAATGAGTTAGTCGATAGTGCTGATGAAGAAATAAGAGTAGAGAATCAAATAAAGAGAAAAATCAAAAAGTAAATGAAAAAACGAGATGGAAAAATGGTGGTCATTTTACTTTGATGGATCAACGAGAAAGGAAGGGGCAGGAGTAGGGATTTGGATTACAAGTCCAATTGATGAGAGTAAGTTCTACTCTTTAAAAATTGAATTTTGATTGCACAAACAACATGGCTAAATATGAGTCTTTGATTTTGGGTCTAGATCTTCTTAAAAACATGAAGGTTCAAAATATCTCTATTTTTTGGAGATTCTGAATTGGTTATTAGACAAGTTGAAGGTGTTTATCAAACAAAGGATGTAAGAATGAGGGCTTACGTAAATTTAGTTTTAGACATGTTGGAGAATTTTCAATATTATTCCTTCATAGTCAAAACTAGAGATCAAAACTCAATTGTTGATTCTCTTGTTGTCTCTACAAGTCTTTTCATCATTCCCATGCATTCAAATGAAAAAATATGAGATTGAATTTTTCCATAGACCAAAGCCATACTGGACAATATCACAAAGCGGCAAGTTTTTTGAAGATGATCAATGGTAAAGAATTTTGAGTTGAAAGAAGAGTTTGAAAGCACTCATGTAGATCAATAAAATATGTTTGTTGAGTCTAAAGGAAAATCTGAAAATTTTCAATTAAAGAATAATGCAATACCAAAAGGTCTTATTCCTCTTGAGAATCTTTTTGATCAAAATGATGTTTTTAAAGCGCCAAAATTACAAGTTGATGAAGAGGAAGTGGAGAGCTATAATCTTGGTACATTAGCTTTGCCTAAAATGATAAAAAATTTCAAAGTTTCTTTCAAGTGATATGAAATTCAAATATATTGTGATGATGAGGAGGTTTATGGATGTTTTTGCTTGGAGTTATGCTGATTTAAAGCAATATGATCCTTCCATTATTCAAACATACTATTCCCATCAAAGACAATGAGAAACCATTCAAACGAAGTTGAGGAGAATTAACCCCCCTTCTCATTCCATTGATTGAAAGGGAAATCAAGAAACTCTTTGATGCAAAAATTAATTGTCTCAATCAGATTCTCCAATTGGCTTGCAAATCTAGTACTTGTTTAGAAAGAAGAATGGAGAAATTAAAATTTGTAACTTCAGAAATTTAAACAAAGCATCATTAAAGGAAAACTATCCTCTTCCCAAGATGGATACAATTATGCAAAATATTGTTGGTTCTCAAAGAATGTCAATGCTCGATGGTTTTTTCCGGGTTACAACTATATTCTTGTACATCCAAATGATCAGGGAGAAAACAACTTTCACAACACCATGGGGTACATTCATGTACACCAAAATGCCTTTTGTCTCATGAATGTGGGATATACTTTCCAAAGAGAAATGGACATTGCTTTTTTCTGAAGAAAAGGATAGATTAGTGGTTGTATGTCTTGATGATATAACAACCTTTTCAAAGAAATAAGAATATCATTTGAAACACTTGGAAAAGGTCCCGTCGAAATGCGAAGGTTTGGTATTTCCCTTAATTCTAATAAAAGAATTTTTGCTTTAACTTCGAGGGCAAATTACTTGGTCATATCATTTCCGAATATGGAATTAGGATTGATCCTAATATAGTTAATGCAATCAAAAAGGTATATTTTCCAAGAAGTAGGAAAGAGATTCAATCATTTCTTGGAAAAGTGAGTTTTGTTAGACACTTCATTCCTAACTTTCCTAAGACTCGTCAAAGATATTACAAGGATGTTAAAGAAAGTAGTTGATATCAAATGGACAGCTGAAGCTAGAAGATCATTTGAGAAAATCAAGCGAGCACTCACACAAGCACCGGTACTCATCAGCCCAAATTTTTCCAAAGAATTTCTGGTTTTTACATTTGGTTCGAAAACACAATTGATGGATTTTTTCTACAAAAAAGGAAAGCAAGGTACTGAGCAAACCCTATTTATTTCTTTAGTAAAACATTAGAAAATGATGAGCTGAAGTATAATATTTTTAGAAAAACAAGCCTATGCTTTGGTGAAATCTATAAAATATTTTCAGAATTTATATTCTACATTCTCATGTCGTGGCATATGTTTTGAGTGTCTGTGGTAAAGGAAATTATAACTCGGGCATATCCCGATGGTAAGAGGGAAAATGGATCGCTAAATTTCTTGAATATGATATAGACATTAAACCAACTAAGTTGGTGAAGGGAAAAGGCTTAGAGAAAATAATGACTCAATCAAATGCAGACTGTCTTGACATAAATCGAATGCGAAAATATCGTAAATTTATGATGATGAAGAGAAAATGGTTGAAAATCAAGAGAAATACATAATTTTCGAGTGGTATAAAGATGTTTTTTTTACAACATCACAAAGCTCTCGATGATCTAACAAAGTCCAAAGCAAGGTTTGTAAAGTTGAAGTCTTTAAGATATTTTTTATGTGACGTAAATTTGTTTTGGAAAGATACATGATGAATTTTGCTGAATTGTTTAATTAAAGATGATGTTGATAAAGTCATTGAAGAATTTCATAAAGGTGATTGCGGAGGACACCATTATTGGAAGGCTACAACAAATAAGATTCTTAGAGCGGGATACTTTTTGCCAACAATGTTTACAGACATTTATAAAAGAATTATCGCATGTCATGAATGCCAAATTTTTTGAAGTAAGAAGAAATCTTGTACCGCTACCTTTGGTTCCTATATATGTAGAAGCCCCTTTTCAGCGGTGGGGGTTAGAATTTATTGGAGAGACACATCCACCATCATCGAGGGCAGCATGTTTCGGGATTCTCACAAACAACGAATTATTTCACCAAATGGATAGAGGTGATACCAACAAGGCAAGCTAATGATTCTGCAATTATTTCCTTTCTAGAGAATAATATATTGTCTAGATTTGGCCGTCCCATGAATATCATATAGATATTGCTCAAGCATTTAAGTCCAAGAAAATGATAAATTTATGTCATCAATATCACATCACTCTTGGAAATTCTATCGCATACTATCCGCAAGGGAATGGTCTTATCGAATCATCAAATAAGAGCATTGTAAGGATCATCAAAAAGATATTGCAGGGGAAAACAAAAAAGCTTGGCACTTAAAGTTGAAGTACGCCTTATGGGATGATAGGATTTGTACAAAGAGGTCAATTGGGACTTCGCCATATGAAATTGTCTATGGTGCTCGAAGTTGTTTTTCCAACATCACTTGGAGTACCAATCATGGAGTTAATTAAAGGATTTGAAGAGGAACCAAATGCCATCCAGAGGAGAATTAACTAGCTAATAGCCTTGCAGAAAAGAGAAATGAAGTTTATGACAACCATTAACGGAGTTCAAAACATAATCAAGAACACATTTGATAAGAATATCAAAGAAGACAGGTTTCCAAGTTACAAGACAAAGTGCTAAAATGGGAGGCCAAAATTGAGGAAAAGGGAAAGCACGGTAAGTTTGAGAATTTATGGAAGGGTCCTTTTAAGATTGCTGGTTTTCATGGCAAAAACACCTATATATTGCAGGGAAATTGATGGAGGATCATATGCTTTGGAGGGCCTATTAATGGTAGATTCCTAAAGCATTATGATTCTTGAAGTTTTATCAGTCACTCATGACATTGTATATATTCCATCTTTGTCAGTTTTATTGCTAATAATGACAAGCTGAAACAGAGATCTTAAGCCTCGAGGTGAAGGCCCAAAAAGTTTGAAGAAGATGCTTGTCAATGTAAATTTATGTTTTTATAAAAAATGGATAGCATCGGAGCTGGGAGTTCTTAGTGTACCACGAGGGCACACTATCCCAATTAGAGCCACCGTTATCACTATAAAAATTTTTCTAAACTTGGATAGTTTGTATTTGTTCCTAAGTCATGGTCTTAGAATAGGGGTTAAGTCATTTTTATGTTTTTAGAGTCTAAATCATAAGGTTAGAGTTTCATCTCCATCATCAAATAAGGTCCAAAAACTTTGTTTCACATTTTAAGGGTCCCATTTCATGTTTTGGAAATCATGTGTTTAGTCACTTTGCAAATTTTTTTAAAATAAGACACGAAACCACATTTTTGTAGCACGAGACGAGTGTTAAAAAAGCGCTTTTGTGCTACGAAAAACATTGGTCTTTTCGTAGCACAAAACCCGAGAAAATACATTACACGCACTACGAAATTGAGGATTTGTAACCAATCTCTGTCCAACTGTAAAATCCATCAAATTACGTTAAATTTTCATGAGTAGGTGTCGGTCCACGAATCCTTTCTCACACATGCAACCATTCATAACCATCATGAGAGTCGTTAGGGGTCATTTATCATTATTTATTTTTAAAATTTGAAAAGGGATGGTTGTCCTTGGTTATATTATCTCATGCAAAAACACTTACTACATGCTTTTCTTCGAATGAAAAACTTATGGTAAGCATAAACCAAAGCTTCTCTCAATTCACAAGTGAGGCTGAACCAATTCTCAAGCGAGGATGAACCCTTAATCAAGCGAGCAGTTTCTATGAAATCAAGCGAGCTAGTTTACTGAGTTTCCCCGAAGCCATAGGGATTTCCGAGTGAAAGATGATAGAGGAAAAAAAGAAACCATAGATTAGGCCACTGTTTGAGAATGGAACACTGAAGGCATAGAAGCTCTCACCAAGGATAAATCGAGTTTGAAGAAGCTTTCAAGAAAGTAGGATGCTTTGGAGATTACGTGAAAAGCTACAGGGAGGTCATAATCAAGTCACAAAAGAATTTGCCATTAATTTCACAGGGTTCAAATACAAAGGTTGGATGTTTAAACTTACCAATTTCTCCTAAAATTATATCTTTAGTGAAAGATATTCCAAGGGGAGAAGAAAGGTGGTTCAAGAACTTCGTGTTTGAAATGGAACCTTGTAAAATATTTTTGAAGCCAAAGTTTGTGGACACAGATTTAACCAAAGCAAATGCCAAGAGGTTATGTCAAGGATACATATGCTAAATTGCTCTCCAACATTCAAAGGTACTTCACCCTGTGAAGGAAGATACCATAAGGTGTATTCTTACCATTTCAAACTCTTATTGCATTTCACTGAATAATTTCTCTAGATTTACCTTTCTTTCTGTTTCGGAAGTTTGGCCAAGATGGCGGATAAGGTGCAGATGAAAACTCGGGCATGTGAAACTTCATTATTCCATCATGGTCTTGTTAAATTAATAGTTTTGCACAAACTTCAGAGGGTGAATAGAGAATGGTTTGCATTGTGTGTGTATTTGGGGTGGAAACATATGGAACAAATATAAGCCCTAGGGCCAAAGAAAAATCACTATCCGAAACCACCGACCCTGCAGAAACAAGATCAAATAGATTTGTCAAATTAAAGCCTAGAAAGGACGAGAGATTAAAACACCGGTAATGATTCAAGAAACCCTCAACCTACACAAAAAAAGATAACTAAAAGGTAAGGAAGTAGTACGAGAACAGTCAACCAAAGAATCGACCCAGAGAAGATTGAATGGAAGACAAATAAAAAGGGAAAAAAGGCAAAACATTGGTTTCGAGAAGAAGATCCAGGTTTAAACGAGTAGTTTGAATGATATTTTACAAGCTATTGATATTGAGGAAACTCCTTTAATGTAGGAAAATTTTATAAATTTTTGATGAAGGAAAATCCAAGAAGATCAAGTCCTCCAAAAAACTAGATTTTAATGATGAAATTTCGGAGTTCGTGTTCAAGCCCGTAAAGCCTCTAACTAGGAATTCAAAAAAAGTTGCAAGGACTGGATGTGGAGGTAGATAAAGCTGAAGAAGTTTCAAATGTTTATGAGGAACCCATAGACCTTTTATCACCTATGCTAGAATATGACAAAAACAAAGTTTTTCAAACTCAAAGAGAAAAGAGAAGTTATGAAGGAATGAAAGAAAAACTAAGACTAGCTAATCTTCAAGTTTCTAAGCTTGAGAAGAGAGAAAGAAAACATTTGGTGGAGAAGATAAATTTTTGATAGAATTGAAGCTACTGTGGGAACTTGAAAGAGTCTCAAAACTCAGAAACGATCGGCAGTGAAGCTCCGTTTTTCACCCGGACTTTGCTCGCAATTAAAGAGGCTAAATTTATGAGGAGGATAAATGTAAATTTAAGGGCTACTAATAGGAGGTTGAAGAGGCACATTGAAGATCTTGAAATCAAAATTGGAAAACTCGAAGAAGGTCAAATACAGCGAAGTAAGATAGTAAGTGAAAAATCCCTAATATAATTTTGTTTTGGGAAAGACACCACTTTTTGAAAACATGGCAAAGTTGACTTATACTCGATTTCAAGGTCTATTAGAATCAAAGTCATCATTAGAAGACTATAAATATTTTAAAGATTTAAAGGTGATGAAGAAAGCTGTGTAATGTGGAGACACACATCAGTTTCGTAGTGTGTTACGAAAGCTGTTGTAAGCGACATACACAACAATTTTGTAGTGCACTACGAAAGCTGTTGTAAGTGCGATTTTAAATATTTTGTCAAGATTTCAAGAAACAAAGCACCTAGTTTTTTGAAGTTTAGATGCTGCTAGAAGATGGAAATGGTTCACAAATGAAGTTACAAGGGTTAAAGCAAGAGGAATTGGATATTAAGAGATGTCTACAAACTCATAGTTACTACGCTACGAAAACAACATATATTTTCATAGCACGGACACATCGAGATATCTTCACACTCTTTCAAGGACTAAATTTTGCGCGATGTGGATGTACATGGTTATATGAAAGTGATAACACATTTCACTTGTGTTAAAAGGTTCATTTTTGTCAGCCCAAAAGATTCAAGGAGCATAAATGAAGGTTACAACTATATTGCAGAAACATGTTCCTAGTTTTTGAGATACGGATAAGGGATAAGATAACGAAATAAAAACAAGGTTATGGACACCATAAAGGTCAAAGATTAGGAGGAGCAACTGTCAAACATAATATTTAATTTTTTAGATAAGGTTGTTTTTAGCCATAAGAAGGAGTTTTACTCCTAATTGTATTAGGACTCTAGAACAGACAGCTTAACTGTCACATGTAATTAATAGTCAGTTTTAGAGTAAATAGGTGTCAATATAAGATAGAATTCGAATTCCTCCGAGGATGGATCATAGAATACAAGTTTGTAATGACTCTATAAGAGAGATGAAGTAAAATTCCTCAAGGTTGGCAATTTTCATGAACAAGCAACTCTTGTGTGTTTTTATCATAATGGAAATATTGGCTTCCTACTCGAGATTCAGAAAGAGTTTTTAATGTGTGATCTTAATATGGCTTTCCTTATCTATCTATTTTGCGGTGGTATAAACATATATTGCTTAGAATTCATTGGAAAATGCTCTATCTTCTGCATATGTTTTTAAACTGTGTTTTGTTCACTCTATTTTTTGTTTCATTGATATACTTAAGAACTGCGAAATTCCTTGACTTCCATGATAAGATGATGTTGATGTTTGATGGGAAAATACCTAAACTCCATTGCGATAGATGCTTGTTGATCATTATCTCAACCAGTCCATACTAGTTTTTATCAACTTATTCCTAGAGTTAGCCATCTAATCCTTAACTCAAAATCTTAAACCTAGTGAGAGAGCCCTCTCGGGTTTGCGGAGGCTAAGCCTCAACTAAAAGTCTGATTTGAAATAGTTACGGTGAGGTAGCTTGACCGTAGCCTATCGAGTCCTATTTTGGTGATAACACTTTCCATGAAATTCTACGAAATGCACTAGATTCTTGGCATCGAAAAAGGTGGCTCAAATATCGGGGGCCACTAGCACATAATTGATTATTTGGGGCCACTGAATGCTTGTATGCAATGTTATTCCTATGAATGTAGCCTCACGGACAACTGGAATGCGAGTGCTATGTTTGACGGCTATGGCTCAAAGAGTTCACAATGTCGGTGTGACCCATGGGTAAGAGGCATGAATGGTTGGTGTTGGGCCATGAATACGGACCACTTTTTAACACTTATTTCATCCATTTTTACTCTTCTTTATCATGTCATTTATTATAATTTATCATATAAATCCATTTTATAATGATTTATGTTCTTATGGATGAATATTATTTCTTCTCCTTTATTTTTAATAAATTAATGATTATTATGCATAATTTAATCAATGATGGTTTATTAATGTATTTTGTAATATCACTCACCATTTTAGCCTCCAAGATATTTGCCAAAATGAAGATTTGATCTCCAAATCATCATCAAATATTCCAACTCAAAAATTAGCTGGAATAAGAAGTGACATTTTTGCAGTTAAGATTATGGGAAAATGAAGAAGAATCTGGGAAATACGGAACATGGGTTTTGTCCAGAATGGGCCCAATTAACTTTATCATGAAACGGTTTGCCCAAATTTGGCTTTTATTGAGAGAAATGCAGGGTTCTTTGAGCACAATTTTCTCAAATTTGTTGTTGCGGCCATCCTCCAAATCTCAGCTGCAAAGCCAAATTCGCCTTGCTCTTGTTGAAATATTGTTGAGAATTTATTTTCTGGATGATCAAGTTGTTGGGAACAATCCAATATTTTTATGGGAAATCATATTTGCTATTTAATTTCTCTTCCTTCTGATTATAAAAGGAGAGCATGTATTGTGTATTGGAGAACAATGGATGATTATTGAATTCCCTTTGTAACACTGTAATTCCTTGACTCTTGTGATCAAAGAGAAACTAATGTAAAATATATTCATGTTTGATTAATACAAAGAAGCGTTCTCGTTCCATTTCTCAAGCTCTGCAGTAGCTCAGCGACGCTTTCACCGGCGGTTGAGGGCCCGGCCCTGGTGGAGCGATCCACTGTTTGTATTTCTATTCTTTTATTTATGTTGTGTGATAATTGCATTTAGATTCATTATGATTACAAATTTATTTGATTGTTGTTGGATTGAATTCGGATTTGATGTATACGTTTATGAATTGCATTGCTATTCTATCTTAGCAAGGATCGTATTTACTATCTCATTCATCTTGTTATCTTTTATAAAGCGTTATTGTTCCATTGATTTATAATTCATTCCAATGAATTGTTTCATAGTCTTGGCTGTCAACAGGATTGGAATATTGAGATTAGTTGCCTGATTGCGTTAGAATTAGAATTGTTGTTCATATTGTTGTTCCTTTCCAAATTTTTTTCCTTTCAGTTATTTTCATCAGCACGAAGATTGAGTTTACTTTCATTTCTATTGCTTTAAGATCACCAACTGTAGAGGACACTGGTTATTGCTTCCAAGTTCCCAGACTAGTTATCTTGCATCGATTTCTAAGGGAGCGAGTTATTGCTACTATATCCCTAATTGATGTTTTGCAGATTGGTTTAATTAAGATTTCAGAGCATTTGATTTTATGTTGTTGTAGTTAGATTTCTTTTTCAAGCATCCGTTTACTTTTGCATTTGAAACATTGTACTACATATTGCAAGGCATTACTCTTGGATAAATTGCTGCCTCAGACTGAGTACACTCTTGAAATAAAAAGTCGCTCCCAGATTGATAATTAATGTGAGATAAATAGGCATTAAAAAGACACCTTTTATACCTCAACATTTTGGCGCCGTTGCCGGGGAGAGTGTATGCCATTTAGAAAGAGTGATGCATATTTAATTTTTTCTTCTTGGGAAGAATTAGGTATTAAATACGGAAGGTAAGAACCTGCACACCGAGCAAGAAACACACTTGTTCACTGGCCCAGTTCACAACAGAATTGAGTGAAAGCTTAAGGTATAAATGAATGCTTGCATTTTTCTTGAATTTTAGAGGTAGAAATTTAAAAAAAAAAATCTTGTAATTCCACTCGAGTGGTGATGTAAGCACCACCCATTTCACTAACCGATTGATAGGAACATTGGAAGGAGGATCCTTAAAGAAACACTTGAATAACATCTTCTATTATGGTAAGAAATGGCTCACATTGCAACTTTTGAATTCCCTATCAAATATCTAGGAGGAGTGACACAAATGCACATAATTCCCCCATTATCTCTACCAAATTTTCATGGTTTGACAAATGAAGATCCAGATACATTCTTATTTGAGTTCGAAATACTTTGTAGAGGATATGATTATTGTACTAACGACCAAAGATTGAAAGTGTTTCCTCTTACTCTAAAAGGAGCAGCTCTCCGATGGTTCATGAGCCTAGGTGGGAACTGCATCAAAACAAGGGAGGCCATGAAGAACATATTCTTGAAGAAATACCAAGACTATTGAAAATCCAATGAAGATATTTTCGGTATGACACAAAGGGAAGATGAAATCTTGGAGGACTATGTAGAGTGATTTCGATACAACCTTCAAAAATCAAAGCATAAGAATTTGGAAAAAGAGATCTTGAAAACACTCCTTAAAGGAATCAAAGATGATTTTTTAGAACTCTTAAATTTAATAGGAAAAGGTGATGTTTTTCAGTTATCATATGATGATGTTTGTGAATTGTGCATAAGGTATTCAAGAGGAATTTCTAAGGCTGGTAAGAATTCTAGAGAATTTTCTTCTTTCTTTTCTAAATTTACTACAAGAACAAGAGACATAAGAGCTGAAATCAATGTTTTATTTGAAAATTTTAAAGTTGATTTTATTAGCTCTCTAAATTCACAATTGAATGTTTTGCAGGTTCAGAGAAATCAAGAATTTGATGAAGTGTTTTGCCCTCATTACCAAAAGGAGCATCCCATAGATACTCACTCTTCTTTATCTAATTTGGAAGTAGCATATCAAAGAGATGGGGAAGCTGCAACAAGGTCAAAACCATGGAAATCATGGCCTACAGGTATGGTTCAAAACACTTCCTCTCCATTCTCTTACTTGCATAATTCGTTATGGAATACTCATATGTTAGGGCAGCCATGCCAATCTCAATATAACCACCACCAATCTTGTCTACAGGTTTGGCACAGTTCATCTTATGATTGCATGAATACTCTCCCTCATCTTGTAGCACAAACACATATTCTAGCTCTTCCACAACACCTTGCTTGCCTATCAAAATCATCCACTCAACCCAATCAACTACATCATCAAGAGGCTCCATTCCCTACACAATCTCCTGCTCAACTCATTCCACACCCTCACCATAATAAACTAGTACAACATGCTTACAGTGTTGAACTGCAAAATTTACCCACCCTTCCCACCCATTCTATCTCACATGCACTATTGGAGAAAACTTACATTGAGACTCAGAATGTATCAAATCCAAAAATTGTAGAAGTTATGAAAGAAAATGAGGTTTCTTCTAGTTTGCACCAACAAACCATTTTAAAAGCTCAAGAACTTCATGATATGATGGCTATGGGAAATCAAGGAAGTAAATAATATATTGAAGATTGGTTTCACTCCATCATTTTTTTGCAACATCACTCCATACTTCAACAATTTTTGGCACCATCTTTTCAAGGGAAGTTGGCTTCTCATACCCTAATTTTTATTAACATACATTTTTCAAATTTGGGTATGTACATAATTGAAGCCTTATTTCGGAAATGGATCCACTGGAAATACTCTTATATGTAATCATATTCATTTTCCAATTCAGAGTAGGATAGTGGAGAAATAAATAAAAGAGGAAATAAAACAAACACATTTTTTTATTTATTTTTGTAAAAATAGTTGTTTCTTTGTTGCAACACGCTGTGAAATCAACATTGATGATAAATATTTTAATTTATTTGTGTATGTAGATGAATTATACTGCAAATAACCATTATACAAACACTTATATTCATTTTTATCATCAATATGGAAAAATTGCTTGAATATCATTTTTTTGGCTTGCGGGCTTGATGAAATTCCTGAAAACAAAGTTGGGACAACCATGTTTTGGGGGGCCAAAAATGAATATTTTTAAAACCCATTTCTATCATAAGTAGCCCTTGATGTCTAATTTCTAACCCAATTTGAATCACTCTATTTGGATTTGAAACGAAAAATTTAGAACCAAAACATTGACAGGGTGTTTAGTAGGCAGCTCAACAACAGAGTTGGGACAGTCCGTTTTTGGAGGCCTAAATGACTATATTTTTAAAACTTGTTTCTATGGTAGATTCCTCTATGAATATAGTTTACAAATATATTTTAATCACTCAATTTCGATATCGTATGAGGAATTTATGACCAAAATACTGACTTCCTATCATAAATCAGCACTCTTGAAACTCTGTTTTCTCGGCTGTTCCTTAACGTATTTGACCCATAAATTATTCTTGTCTTCAAAACAAATTTATATTGGAGATAAATAAATGAATCTAATTTAATCTCCAACTTGAATCGCTTCAATCCGCCATCAAACGAGTAATTTATGCTTGAAATATCAACTGTTGGTCTAAGATGGAAAATCGCAAATAACTCTATTATGCAGGTTGTTCTCAGAAGATTTAACATACCATTACATAGAATTTTTAAAACTTGTTTCTGTTGGAGATAAAAATTTGAATTATCTCTCATTTGGCTTTGGAATTACTTGAATCAGACGAAAAATAAAGAAGTTATGATTGAAACACTGCTAGTTAGCATGATTGGCCACTGCTCTCCCACAGGTAATAAATTAATTTTACTTTGTCCATGGATTTTTAGTAACTACTTGTTAGTTTTTTGCATAATTCTTGGATTAAGGGAGCCTATACACCTCTCTTTCTTCATGATTTAATTTTTTATTGCAGGTAGAGACTCGTTTTTTTGCAGGTCTTACGAGAACAAAGAAGGTCAATTTATAGACGAGTGATTCTTGAAAGAAATTTTAGTAAAACAAGGGCATTTCATCCAGTTCATTACCTAACAGATTTAAAACAAGAATAAATGAAGAATTGGTTCCCATTTCAAGATTCATGTTACTGCTGCCAAAGCATTTTTTAAAGAGATCATTTTTTTCCCATTAATAGATTGATATTCATTTAGGAAATAACATTATAGCTGTTGTAACTTAATAAAGTGTTGTTTCTTTTCTGATTTCTTTTATGTTTTTGTGTTTTAGGTGTTGATCCCTTTAAATTGAAATTTGTGCTCCAGTGGTAGTTGAACAATAAGTACCCCACCATGCAAGTTTCAATCGCAGAAGGAAATTCTTCGGTAGCACCAATTCTGTAACAAAAAAAAAAAAAATTACTTTTTCTTGAAACATGTACATAAAGTTTGTTTTCTTTTACTTTTCTTGTTTTTATTTGTATAGAATTTTATTTCTTGAACCATTCTTACTTTACCTGTGAATTTTTGTTGTTCCTTCTTTCGAAAGGAACAACAGTTTTGTTGTGAATGTTTTTGCTGTTCCTTTCCAAAGGAACAACACTTTTGCTGTTCCTTTCGAAAGGAACAGCAGTGTTTTCACATATTGTTTTTACTGTTCCTTTCCAAAGGAACAACACTTTTTGAGTGCATTTTTCTTGTCTGTGAACAAATTTTTGAGGTTTTTTTTTAATTTTTCATAACTTTTTGAAAGACAAACATACAATTTATAGAAAGATACACAATCATACAAATTAGAGCTTACTGTAATCAGAAAATCAAAAGAAATCGTCATTTTTAAGAAAGTTGTTTAGTAATGATAAGAAAAAGGAAAAAGGGACATAATCAATAACATGATCTTGTTGTCTTACTACCACTAAATTCATATGATCGATTATATTTATCATGTTGGTTCTTCCCATATTTTATAAATTTCTTTGATTTTTACTTATGGAGTAGGAACAAGGGCATATTCTTTTCTATTGAGCTATTCAGACTTCTTCCACCATCCCTACTCTTAAGGAGTGTTGAGCCATCCTTTATGAATAAATAGGAAAGTGCTATATGAAAAGAAAAATATTTACATATTTCATTAATAATTTTATAATTTGGCAGATGGAGGATAGGGGGTCTCATCAAGAGCCGGCCTACCATGTTCATAAGGAAGCAAGTGAAGTGGCATTCCCATCATGGCCACCAAACCAGGGATATGGTCCAATGGACAATTGAAAAAATTAAGAAGTCCTTGGAACATGAGGTCTCATCACGAGCCGACCTGCCCACTTTTCACTTCTTCCCAGTGAATGGCATTGTGATTTATCTGGTCACCAAGCCAGCACAATGGCCTCCGTTATGACAATTAACAAGCACTTCCTCAGCATAAATAAAGGACAATGGTTCCAAGGGTGAGAGAGCAACTCTGTCAAGGTTATGGACACCTGTGGGCAACAGAGCTCTGTTGATGGTATTGGAGTCACATTTATACACATCAATAGTAATATTAAACCCTTTTTCCTATATCTCTATTTAAATATCAGATGAAAGTATGAATCCTTAACTTTTGATTTTGAACCTATTATACATGAAAATCATCATAAATCGATCACATTAGTTTAAGTGGGTAATAAACGCATTTGTACTTATGTTTATCTTAAGCTGTCCCTTCTCCTTATCCTTGAATCATTACAAAACGCTTCTATATCTGTTTACGATTTATCACATGCATGGATTTCAGTAAATGCTATAATTTCATTGATTGTATCATAAGTATATATGCCTTTCCATGCTGTACAATTGCTGTGCAATACGCTGCTTTTCTATTTTGTTGATTTGCCACAATATTGATACTGCATTTTTACAAAAAAAATTCTGCTTGAAATTTTTTGCATGCATCTTATCTGTTGCCATTCCAAACTGAAATTGTGGCTTCATGAAAATTGCATACAAAATTGTGATTTTTTTACAGGAGAACAACAAGTATTGGGGAAAATTCTATTCGCAGCACGACCACACTATTGCAATTAACAACAAAGGTTCGTGAACGTGCACAATTCTTTAGACATGATGTGCTTGCATGGCTTCCACCTTTTGCATCACTTTCAGTATTCGCTCAGCCTACATTAGCTTCAACAAAGGCCAATCCCTACATGTCATTCCATTTTTTCGGAAGTAACACTTGAGGTAAAATAGCATAATTTTCTGATTTATTATGAATTTAGGAGAATTTCATGAAAATCCATTGAGCATTATTTATCATCATTCATTCCACATCTTTACCACTTCCCATTTTTTTTAGACACGTCTCATCTTTCAGTTTGGGGGAGTGTTGATTTCTTTCATTTCTTTCTTGTGAACATGTCAGTAATATTCTTTATCATCCATGGATATTCTTATTCATCCTCAACACCTCCCTTATTCCATGTTGTTTTACACCAAGCATCGATTTCAACAGATTGTAGCAACCACCTCTCTTTGTTTTCTAGCATTGCATGAGGACATGCTAATTCTTCAGTTTGGGGGGGAATTGCTACACATGATAGATGTTTTCTACTCTCTTCCTCGTTTAAGGCATACAATTTCATTTTTGTACAGTGCAGAAATTGATTTGCATATATCTTTAAAACTATGAACTGAATTCTAGTGCTTTCTGGATAACAAAAGGGTATCATTAAAATACACAAATCCAGATAATTTCACGCTAAATTAGTTCATAAAACTTCAAAATATGCACTATCACCTACAACCATTTTTTTATATCTCATGATCCATGCATCAAAACGATCTGATTTTAGAGAAAATGGTTAATGAAGTTTGTTGTTACTTATGTCACATTTTTCTGCAACTTCATATACATATAGTTGAATGTCAACTGTAAAAATTGTTATGCCTTTATCAAGATTGCTAAAATTGAATTTTCATTATTTGAGGAAAAATTCATTTGTTCCATCCATTTCATGAGTTGGGATGAACAATTTTCTTTGCTTGGTTAACACATGGGTTTTGTCTTTGGATTGCATGAGGACATGCAATATATTCAGTTCTGGGTTGCATGAGGACATGCAATATATTCAGTTTGGGGGTATGTTGGGCCGTGAATACAACCACTTTTTAACACTTATTTCATCCATTTTTACTCTTCTTTATCATATCATTTATTATAATTTATCATATAAATCCATTTTATAATGATTTATGCTCTTATGGATGAATATTATTTCTTCTCCTTTATTTTTAATAAATTGATGATTATTATGCATGATTTTATCAATGATGATTTATTAATATATTTTGTAATATCACTCACCATTTTAGCCTCCAAGATATTTGCCATATTGAAGATTTGATCTCCAAATCATCATCAAATATTCCAACTCAGAAATTCGTTGGAAAAAGATGTGACAGTTTTGCGATTAAGATTCTGAGCAAATGAAGAAGAATCCGGAAAATCTGGAACATGGGTTTTGTCCAGAACGGGCCCAATTAACTTTATTGTGGAATTTTTTGCCCAAATTTAGCCTGTATTGAGAGAAACGCAGGGTTCTTTGAGCACGATTTTCTCAGATTTGTTGTTGCGACCGTCCTCCAAATCTCAGCTGCAAAGCCAAATTCGCCTTGCTCTTGTTGAAATATTGTTGAAAATGTATTTTCTGGATGATCAAGTTGTTGGGAACAATCCAATATTGTTATGGGAGATCATATTTTCTATTTAATTTCTCTTCCTTCTGATTATAAAAGGAGAGCATGTATTGTGTATTGGAGAACAATGGATGATTATTGAATTCCCTTTGTAACACTGTAATTCCTTGACTCTTGTGATCAAAGAGCAACTGATGTAAAAGTTATTCATGTTTGATTAATACAAAGAGGCGTTCTTGTTCCATTTCTCAAGCTCTGCAGTAGCCCAGCGGCGCTTTCACCGACGGTTGAGGGCCCGGCCCTGGTGGAGCGATCCGCTGTTTTTATTTCTATTATTTTATTTCTGTTGTGTGATAATTGCATTTAGATTCATTACGATTACAAATTTATTTGATTATTGTTGGATTGAATTCGGATTTGATGTATACGTTAATGAATTGCACTGCTATTCTATCTTAGCAAGGATCGTATTTACTATCTCATTCATCTTGCTATCTTTTATAAAGCGTTGTTGTTCCATTGATTTATGATTCATTCCAATGAATTGTTTCATAGTCTTGGCTGTCAATAGGATTGGAGTATTGAGATTAGTTGCCTAATTGCGTTAGAATTAGAATTGTTGTTCATATTGTTGTTCCTTTCCAGATTTTGTTCCTTTCAGTTATTTTCATCAGCACAAAGATTGAGTTTGCTTTCATTTCGATTGCTTTAAGATCACCAACTGTAGAGGACACTGGTTATTGCTTCCAAGTTCCCAGATTGGTTATCTTGCATCGATTTCTAAGGGAAGGAGTTATTGCTACTGTATCCCTGATCGATGTTTTGCAGATTGGTTTAATTAAGATTTCAGAGCATTTGAGTTTATGCTGTTGTAGTTAGATTTCTTTTTCAAGCATCCATTTTCTTTTGCATTTGAAACGCTATACTACATCTTGCAAAGCATAACTCTTAGATTGAATTTTTACCTCAGACTAAGTACACTCTTGAAATAAAAAGTCGCTCTCGGATTGATAATTAATGTGAGATAAATAGGCATTAAAAAGACACCTTTATGCTCGACGCTGTGTTACTCGAGGTGTTGTTGTGTTATGTTTCCATTGGTTCCACTTCTCTATGTCACCAAGA